>CABFPE010000660.1:310582-340536 GCA_900660155.1 Hofstenia miamia | reverse complement strand
ATATATATATATATATATATAAACTTAAGTGCATAATATTGCAATGTTTCTTTTCAAAATCATAAGGACATTTGCAATTGAAGTTTATGTGCAATTGCAGGGAGTCGCTTTATCTAAGGAAAAAGTTCATCTCATAGTCACTTTGTATAACTTTTGTTGAGAATCCTTTGATAATGCGACTCTTAAATTACAACAAACACTAATTCGGCGTATTGTTCTTTTCAATTTTAAATTTTACTTGAAAGCAAGATAAAGATATTACTTTAATATATTTGGATTAATATCATAAATTTTAATCATATGTGCACCTGGACCCATGTCGCCAGTATGTTTGAAGTTTAAACATAAACTTTTCAATTATCACAAAATAAATATAAAGAAAGATATAGCTAGTTTTCATCTAGAATTGACTAAAGTATTTGTCATTGAATCGAAATGTGGCAAAATATTTTATATCTTTTAATAACTCATTTACATCAATAAGAAATGTATGAATTAGTAAATTTTATCATTATTTTTGCAAAATCATTTTTTGCTTGCCAAAATATAGTAGCTTGTTAGTTGGATGTCAGTTCAGGCTATTGTGGCTTTTTTGAAAAATATAATTTTTATAATTAGTTTCTTATTGGGATTCAAAATCTAGTTTTTTTAATTTTTGCTTAAATTAACAAATAGTAAAACGCCACACTATAATATATATATATATATATATTGTAGCATCCACTGATTTAGTGTTATAAACAGTAAAGCACAAATAACAGCTACAGTACGAGGCAAGGACGCATTAAGATGGTGCGGGGCCCTAGGCCGGGGTAAAATGCAAGGCCCTATCAAAACATTTAACAATATTTGGTAGTTTGCAGTAATACATATCTAGGTTAATACTGATGGGACCTTGAAGTGAGAGGTGTAATAATGTGTAGAGATAAAGTGCACATTTTTGCACTATACAAATGAAACATGTACTAAGTATACTAATAAAGTAACTAATATTCAAACAAACAGTACTTTGAGATTTAAAAGGGCACTTGCGTGCCTTTTGCATGCCAAATGCAGTAATTACTTCATGGAAGTCAATCCTTCGTAGCGTTTCATTTTCTACACTCATGAGGGCCAATGACGACAAGTGGTCTTGACCCATAGTGTTCCGAATATAACTTTTGATTATCTTCAACTTCGAAAAAGAATGTTCCGAGGAGCAATTTGTTACAAACATGGGAAGATATAAGCGCAGAGCCAACTCAACATTGGGAAAGGTTTCATGCAAGCTATTATTGTGAAGGGCTAAAAACATCTTAGGTTCAATACTTTCATCATCGTTATTATTGGCAGTAGAACTTGTTGCTTCAAGAATCTTGTTTATCATGGCTGAAAATTGCACGATTTCACAGTCCAAATTCTTTTCAAGATCAGAAAGGTAGCACTTTGCTAAGTGAGTGGCAGCATCTCTAAGGTCATCTGAGTTCATAGTCATACTTGAGAAAAATCCAAATCATTTTCGTAGTACATTATATGCACCAAGACGTTGTTTCAAGGTACCACAAAGATTATCAATAATAGGAAAATATGTACTTATTTTGAATTTCTCTCTTGTAGAGAATTGTGTATCCTTAGCTGTACCAATCTCATCATGGTGTCTTTTACGTTTGCGAACACGTTTCTGGTCATCTTTATACTCATGAATACCACACTTTTTTATTCCTTTCTGCTCAAATTCCTCAAATCGTGGACGTAAATCATTAATAAAAGAGAGCAAGGAATCTATTAGCATCGCAGCCATATTGAGTGACAGACCAGCTTCTTGTATCTTCTTGCTAGTTTTATTAAAGTTGTGCATGAAACATGTATGTCTCCTCTATTCAATGAGCGAATGTCACGTCTAAACACCCAAAACACGCGACATTCAACCTCTCAAGTAGAGCACTTGAAAAACATTCGAATATCAAAAGATTTTGATTTTCTCGAGTGTCTTCTGTCTCCCTGTAAACACCCAAACATGAGACATGCATGTTTTCGAATGAAATTAATTAAAAATTGTTCCGCGATTTAACACAAATTAGTCAAAATTACTCAAAGTTAACAAAAAATTTGATAATATTTTTAGCCGAAATTATTGTGATTTGCTTAATGAAATCTTGATTTTTTGCACTTTGCTTTGTACTAAATAAATAATTAAATATATTCTATGTGAGTAAAATTGTTATGTTTTTATTGGAATAGAGAATAAGTAAATGTGAAAAAATTGCGATCTCAGTTATGTTTATGTAGCATTGACGTGCTTTGAATTGAAACAAAAACAAATCCTAAAGCAACTTAATTCTTTCAAGTAAAATAATAAATAGTGTCTGACCCATAAGGAGAATGTCAATTCTCGAACGACTTCCGACAAGGCATTTTCTGTATGCAATGAAGTTCGAAAACCGCGGGAAAATTGCTCTAAAGTCAAAGTGCGCGTTTTTTGAAGTGTCTCAACTCTCGTGAAAATGCGCATAATTTTAAGTGCTTCGTGTAAATATGAGGGAAAACGAAATTGTTGACCGATTTGGTAGCGATTCGCGCTGTAGAAATTTGGGCGGTAACAAATAAAGTTACATAGTACGCGTATGCGAGCATATTTGATTCGGATTCGGTTTAAACCGCACTTTGTATTTCATCCGCGGTTTAAACCGCATGAGGTTTAAACCAACCACAATTAAATCACTCGCGGTTTAAACCGCGGTTTAAACAGGGTTTAAACCGATAGATATAAATGTACATCACTGAGGAAGAGTAAATATATTTTATTCATGCATCGATATACAAATACCTATTTTTTCTTCAAAAAATGGATGTTGATAGTGTCAAAGGATTGCTTTATACACTATGTGCTTTGAATCCTTTTTATAGATATAAAACAGAAAATTTGTAAAAAAGCTTAAATGTACACATTGAATTGGAGTGAGATCACTAATTTTCTCTTGTTTAATTTGGGCATAACTCTTAGTCACATTCTGGGATTGAATATTGGCAAATTCTATAGATTTTAAAAACTGATTATATGCTACAACTTTTGTGTCATCAACAAAGGTGAAATACTGGTAATTATAAAATTCCTTTAGAACGTCTTTTGACTTAATTGAAAACATAATGGCATACGAGTTTGGGAATAGGATTATTAAAATCTCTAGGTTTGGACTTACTGATAATCTTTCTGCAGTATCTTCAAATTTTGTTGAGGAAAACTTTTCAATCGAATTTGTATATAAGTTGTTTTGAATTATACAATTATCTTTCGAGTAAATATATAAAAATGTTTGACAAGGACTTGAACAAATGACCTTCAAATCTGCTAAATCCATAAATTTCAAATAAGTGAGCGGCACTTTCTCAAGGTCATATGAAATTAGAAACAACTTTACAGTTTTATCTTTTGAATATCCTTTTAAAAGCATTTGGTTATTATTTATTAAAACCAGTTGAAATCTAAGCAATTCATCAATTGTAGCTGTTATCAAAGAATAGGGTCCCAGCCTAGTTAGGTAGCAATTATTCAATTTTGATGCTGCAATAAACAAGGTACTGCTATTTGACTGATAGCAAATGTCCAAAATTCTGTCATAACTTTCAAAAATACTGTTTAGAAACAATTTATCTTTGTCAGCAGATTCTAAAAATGTATTTGACACGCTGTTTAATTCTATGTCAAATTCAACAATTGCCGACTTTGTAGCTGCTTTGGCAATATTTCCAATTTCTTTTGATACAGAGCGGCTTACAATTTTTGAATAAAGAATATTTGTACTAACATTGTAATTGTTTTGCTTTTCCTTAAGAGCATTATAATTGTTAAGAATATGATAGATTGAACTTTCATTTCTGAAGGAAGTGCAAAAGTGAACAAAGTATTGCAAATCCATTTGCATGTCCTTGCATTGCTGCAAGCTTTTCTCCAAATCTTGCATATAATAATCACATTTCCTTGTCAACTTTTCCTTGTGTTCCTCAACAAATTTGGAAATATTTTGATAAAAATCGATTTGGTAGTTGTCAATTAATTTTTGTTTTTCGTTCAATTCTTTCAAAAGAGTGCCTTTTGTATTTTCCAATTTAACTATGACATCATTAATGATAGGAAATTTTGCATTATTGCTTTCAATGATTTTATTTATGTCATCTAAATAATCTCTAGCAAGATCATCAACATTGACAACATTATGAAGTTGATGATTTTCTTTAATACAATTTAAGCAAACTAAAACTTGACAAAATGTGTCTTTGCAAAATTTTGAAAATTCCTTATTATGTTTAGTACATATGGAGTTAGCAGCACTTTTAATTGAATGGATTCTATGACGTTCAGCTTCCTTATGTTTGCAGTGCTTATATTGGCATTCAAAACATAGTATGAGGTTGCAGTCTCTACAGAAATATATATTGTGACAGCTTGTTTGTAAATTGCAACCCCCACAGATTTCTACCAAAGCACTTTTTCCATCAATATTTTGCACATAGCTTACTATATCTTGCAGAGAATAATTTTTTATCCACTTTTCTTTCGGAGCAGGTAATTTGCAATAAGGACACTCAAAAGAATTTCCACTTCGACATCCCTCTAACAAGCATTTCTCACAGAATGAATGGCCACACAGCAGAATTTGAGGGTTGTTAAAAATTTCCCAACAGATTGGACATTCTATGTTTTTGTATAAAGACGAATACATCTAAAATGAGAGTGATAACTACTGCTTGCGAAATGTTGAAATATATGCATTTGAATATTTTTAGGGACACTCTAGCATATGAATTGCTATCATTATTAGGTCAAAGGTATTCATTATTTTGTAAACGAAATTTATATCAACTGTAAATTTTCGAATCCATGTTAAATATTTTGTATGTTTTGATATTGATCATTTCCTAATTTTGCTAGTAAAATTTCGTGATTGAATTCAACACTAGCTATTATTAATTCAACAACAAGTGAAGTCCTTCACGCATTTTGTAAATTTATCAAATTATATCCTGAAACAAATAATTTTAAAAATAATTTTTTAATGTGTAAACATTATCTAAACTTTCTGCCAAATTGTATTAATTAAAAATTTATTTGGAACCTAACAGGCTAAGCCGCTCAGATTATAATTATGTACATATAATCCGTAGGAATAATGATATATATATATATATATGCTATATATAGATTTTGTCCAATGCTATGATGACACAAAATAGAAAGTAGCTCATTACAATTATCTTATTTAAATATTCTAAAATATCAAATTGTTTTGAACTGAAACGAAATTTCTTTTACAATAATGCATAGAAAATCTCAAATACCATTTTAAATGATGAGATCCATTTATTTAATGGAGGACTAGAGTTCGTGAGTTAGTTTAAGATTGTCTTCATTTCAAAATCTGGTGCTTGGTATTAGCTGTTGTCTTGGCGTCATTTGATATATATAGCTAACAATCTTCAAACATTAAAATCTTTGAAAAAATGATTCTATTTCCAAAATCTTTCTTTCTTTTTTCTGCTAAACGACAAGACCATAATTTATTGAAGATTTTGGCTATCACAGTCCTAAAACACATTTTTTCTTCCAATACAATATATGGTCCACCTCATTACTGCCAGTTATAGCAATTGGCCCTTGTTATATTTCGGAATATTTGAGTTCCGCTTACTGAGAATTTGAAGTGTTTCTTGGATCCATTCTATATCGTGATGTTTTATATATTTTGTATTTGAGAACATGAGGACTTGAGCAAAAAATGAATGATGAAGCCTTTACTGGAAACAGTTGAATGCGATACATCCCTATTGTAAATCTATGAATACATTCTGCACATTCTCCAATTAATTAGACGAGTTTTCAGTTGAAAAGAGATAGTTTTCCTCATGAAAATCCGAATCTTTTGAAATCCCATCGTCAGAATCAAGATTACCAAAACCAAAGCATAAACCCCTTCACCTACAGTGCAATCTTGTGTGAAGATATTTCTCAAAAAGACAGGATTGATGATTAAAATATCAATCTGAAGATTCACCCAATCCTTACATACATAATGATGTGTGGTTAAAATTGACTCACTGGGCGTTTGATGAGATTTATTAAAAACATAAATAGTAATAAAGATGATAGAGTTTTATAAAAGATATTGCTCAATAGCTCAAAGAAAGGAATAAAGTCAGAAAATTTGGTGAATGTGTTCCCATATATTTATGAATATTGCATTAAAAATGTTCCTGTTCAGAATTATTTCAAAGTATTAAATAATTTTCGTTACTAGTAAGCTTTTTATTTCTTTCCATTAATAGTTATCAAGGATCCAGAATGTCAAACTTGTCTGTTAGGTATTATAAATGACTTCAAGTAAATCAAATGATCCCATTCATTTTAGTATATAAATATGTAAATGTGACGTTGACTGTCTCTATTTTCTTATTAGCATGCGTTTTAGTCAGGATATTACGTTAAAATATGGCGGTGACACAGCACTGCAATACGAACTTTCGCGATGGCGATAGTCACGCCACTACCAGTGACATTGCAGTCAACCGCTTAAATGAGAACACAGTTCAGTTGTTATACAGGGCGGCGCCAAGTAACGCACGAACTTCTTTTCCCAATATAATTTAGAAGTCAGGCCCAAATATTCCGGTGATGAGTTATTTTCACTAGTCATGTGCTGTAGTGAAAATATTCCTCTCTTGTTTCTCCTGCAGATCATATATAATTTTGCACTTTCAATGTAGTCAAATACGAACATTTCTCATAGAAATTTAAAAATCAGAACCAAAATGTCCATTATATTTTATGCTTTAATGCTAAAATAATGGATTACACATTCACAAGCCCAAAATGCTCAAAGTGCAATGTTCGAACTTCAATTGTTAAATATTCACATTTTCAAAGTGCTGACCATAATTCTGGAAACACGAAATTGCACATGACAGCATTAAGTATTTTTGTAGGATTTGCATAAATTGTAATCATGATCCTTTCCGGCAGTTTTGGAAGGGTTTGAGCCAAAAGTCACAAGCATTAACATTACGACTAGGTGAATTGCCATTCAGTATTGAAGTGTGAACTGAGTACACGATCGGCTCCAAAATGATGCATCAGTAAATCGCGAAATCTCTTTGACGTGCGACACGTAGCTCCATCTTGTTGGAACATTGTTCATCTATATTAACGCTTGGCTTTCAGTTGTGGAACAAGCATGATTCTCGAACAATTCACAATATCATTCGCTGTTGATTAATATGGTGCCGCCATTATCATCCGGGAGAAAGATTGATTCAAGAGGAAATCGTTGATTGAATCCCATCCATTGGTTCAATTTTTCCCTACACATATGAAAATAAATCCCACATCTTGTAATACTTCATAAAACATCATCAGAATTTTTGGATCTGACTTCCAAATAAGTTTTCTGTTACTTATTGTGCAACTTGAATTACAAATCTATAAAATTTCACTCTCCTAGGCTCAAAATCTTACTCTCAAATTTAGACATTGTTTCATTTCTAGTTGATCATGCTTTAGCCACTAGATACTTCAGTCAACATTTTGAAGCATGATATTACTCAACCATGAAGGTCCACTTCCCTAATCTTAAAAGCACGCGAGGGATCCTAAATGATCTACAAATAATACCTTGAAATTGCGCACGAATAAATTTATCTATTGAAGACCAAAAACGATTTCAAAATGTCAAATAAATGTCCAATTTCACAATGAGTCTTCGTTGAAGAGTAATACATTTAGTGCAAGTATAAGTTTGAAAAAAATTTACTGTTGCGCATATATATGTAATATTGCATAGCATAAACAATAAAAGAATAGATTCTGCATCATAACGGTCAGTAAAATGGTATTGTGGCAGAAATGGATTACCGAACTGTTTTTCTATATTCAACGCATTATAAATTACCTGACATAGAGAATTTTCAAATGTTTACAAAAAGTTATTTTCATACCTTACAGTTTTTATTGTAATAATCCTTTAAAAGCGAATATGGAATTAGTAACGCCGTATGCCTAGTACAATTTTTGGTTCTGACTAAGTTTTGTGTTACTTATTGTGAACTCTGTATTACAAATCTATAAAATTTCACTCTCCTAAGCTCAAAACCTTACTCTCAAATTTAGACATTGTTTCATTTTTAGTTGATCATGCTTTAGCCACTCGATACTTCAGTCAATATCTTGAAAAAGAACACTGCTGAACCATGATATTATAAGTTATGAAGTTCTACTTCCCGAAACTTAAATGCCACGAGGAATCCTAAAATGAATACCTTGAAATTGCGCAAGAATAAATTTATCTATTGAAGACCAAAAGTGATTTCAAAATGTCAAATAAATGTCCAATTTCACAATGAGTCTTTAATGAAGATTTATACATTTAGTGCAAGACTAAGTTTGAAAAAATTCATTTACTGTTGTACATATATACATGTAGTATTACATAGCATAAACAATAAAATAATAGAGATTCTGCATCATAATGGTCAGCAAAATGATATTGTGGCAGAAATGGATTACCGAACTGTTTTTCTATATTCAACGCATTATAAATTACCTGACATACAGCGTTTTCAAATGTTTACAAAAAGTTATTTTCACGCCTTACACTTTATTATTGTAATAATCGTTTAAAAGCGAATATGGAATGAGTAACGACGTATGCCTAGTACAATAATCTATCAAATATAACATATATATATATATATATATATATATATATATATATATTGATGAAGACATAAATTTTCGTCATGAATTCAAAGGATCTGTACACTGTTGAGGGAGGGAACGTTCCCTCTGGGTGCGCCTCTAGGCTTATCTATTTACTAGATGATGCTTACTGTTTCCAGTTATTCCCTATTTGCTTGCAGATACATAAACAATTGCTTTCATGAACAACTGTAAGAAGAATAAAAACCCCATATATACTGTACACTGATGTAGACATTTTCAGTAATTTGTTTTCTATGAAAGTTAATAAAAAAACATAATGATTCTATTAAGGCATATTTAATTTAATCTTTCTAACAATGAGTAATGAATTAATATAAGATAAATTTTGAATTCAGCCCATCTAGTAAAGTTTTGATAAACCACAGCATTAATCCAGACTTGCAGCAGGTTTAGTACATAAATGATGTATCACCTAGCATAGCAAGCCCAAACGCGCACAATCACACTATCACACTATGTGAACACCCTGGCTTTAATACATCGCTAGAAAATGTCGCAAGCACAATCGCGCTTTCTGAACATTCTGGCTTTAATACATTGCTAAAAATATCACACGCTTTCTGTGTGAATGCGAAACGCTCGCTCTAGCAAGCACAATCTTTCTATGTGAATGCACCTTTAGTACGTTTATTGATGACACATGTTAATGCTGTACGTATGAATACAGTAGTAGGTTGCTTGAGTTACCGGTGTTTTTATAATTTTCAATAAGTACTACTGATCAATGGGATTGTGACTACAGCTCGATATTCAAATACAGTTATAAACTTTCTGAAACTATTATTTTTTATTTTGATGAGTTAGCATAAATGCGGTAATCAGTTGCTAAGTAAAAGCAGTTTATAATGTTTCTATTTGCTAATTACTTGGCAATTTGCAAAGGAGATGTACTTAGAATTATAAATTATATAAGTATGAGCAGTATTTGCCGTCATTGAGAAAATATTTTCAATATTTTCAGTGTTACTGAGTAAACTGTCTTGTTATTAATGTTTTACATAATTTTATATTTTGTACACAATTATATGGTTAACCCCTAAAATAGTTTCGTGCAATATTTTTAATGAATTCTAAGGAATTCTTTAAGTATTTCTAACCCTAACTTCAACTGTCGAGGAATTTTTAAAAAATTTTCATTATTGTATAAATTTTTTTCATATAACGCAAAAACTTTTAATGCTATGCTCAATCTGTGAAATGTAAATGAATTTTTTCGGTTTTACATTTATTATTGAATTCAGTTTCAGTTTTGATCAATTCATTTCATTATACTGAGTTATATTTTCAACGTGAGTTAAAAGCACTAGACAACTAATTTGCATTATGCTAAACTAGACGATTCTGACGAGCAGTTTATTTAACTGATAATGCATTACTGAATATCCGTGTTATGATCCTTGTCTATCAATGGGATAAAAATGTATTAATGACTTTATAAATGTTTGCCTACAGCAGGGTGCAGTAGTGTTCTTTCCAAATTTAATTAACAAATATGAAAATTTTATTTCACTATAAATATGTTTTTAATAATAATACACCTTTCATGTTTTTTTCAAAAATATAGTGTGCTTTGAGGTGTAAACTATTCAATATTTATCAATGAAATGTTCTTTTCTTAAAGTAATTTATTTTTTTCCTATAAACTTTTAGTTTATAGTTTGCTTGCGAATTATTAGTGTTCATATTTCCGACTATCTATTTTATCATCTATTAAATGTTTTAAGTGCGAATAATCCATCTATTTCGAAATCTGCTGACAAAATTCAGAGTCTGTTGGTTTTTCATGCAGGCCTATTTGTTGATTAATCTTGCTGTTCAGAAAAATTATGGAGTCTTTTTCGTATTCCATCGTAAACAATCGAATGTTTACTGTTAAGGTTCTGTAAAATCTTCAAGCTATTATACTGCACAAAAGCGATCATCAACGGATCTTCTGTAAAATTGAAATTGAATAATTTTTTCTTTAATTCTAGATTCAACTTCACTTTGTTCATGATGTTTGCGACTATCCGACCTAGACTACAACCCATTGGAATGCCATCTATTTCAACAAAATTTTCTCCTCTAAGTTCAACAAGCACTTCTTCTCTAGTTAGTAGTATGAGTTCCTTACAAGTCTTTCTTATAAATGACGTTATTTCCATTCGCTTAGGAGTGCAGCAACATAATCTAATGCTTCTCTCAGAGGTAGCATTGTAAACAATGACTTGACATCATGATACCAACTTGTACTCATGAGTTATTGTTAATATTTCATTTCCATTAAATTTGATTCTTAGATAACTTAATTCTTAAAAAATTTACCTTGTTCCAATTATTATACCTCAACTATGCAAACAATGTGTAGTGAATTTTCAATTTTGTATGCTTTATCAAAGTGAAAATATAGCTTACTAGGACATTGCAATCCATAAGCGGTTGTCTTTTGATTGTTTTGTAGTGAATTTTATAAATAAGGTAAACATTTGACCTCAATTTGAATGTATATCAATCTCAATGTTTTAAGATTATAGTTGAGAACGTTTATCAAACAAAATAGTAGAATTTACATGTGGTTCATCATACCTTTTTCAAGTCTACTGTAGCTTTAACAATCTTGATCTTTCTAATGTTTAAAAAATTTATAACCTGTTATTTCAAAGGCATCTACACATTTTTTATCTAATAAAAATATCGGTGAATTTTACGTTCTATGTGTTAAGCTTTATAAATTTTTTTATTGGAAACTTTAAATAGACATCAATAGCTATTCCAATCATCGCAAAGATTTTGTACACATTCACAAATTTCGATTTTTTTGATAATTTTAAGTATAAAGCTTCCCTTTTTAATAGCTGAACGATTTTTTCGCATGATTAACATCGCACTAATTCAGTTTGTTTTCCATTCTAAAGAAATTATTGTTTCTTTTTTGATGACAGAAAATTTGGAATTTTTTTCCGAAGAATTTAATATTGTAATAACATTATTTACATCTTTGAAGCTTTGATCAAACAATAATTTTGATGTATCTATTCGGAAATATGAAATAATAAGAATTTTTTTACCCGTATAGATGAAAATGTTGTCAGATTAAAATATTCGATGAGGTCAAGCAAAATGAACATTATTTTCAAGCAACATTGTTTTGGACACAAACTAAGCGTGCAATTATTGCGGCACTTTCTAGACACATGATGTTTTATAACAGATCACTATGTAAAACATTAGTTATCATAATAAACCATTCAAAATGCCAAAGGTTGCGTTTTATATGTAAAAAATTCTCTTACTTAATTAAGTAAAACTCGTTGACATGCACAATGTTATTTCCAAGGATAAACAATTATATTGACTTGCAATAACTTTTTGATTTGAGTAGAGCTAGTTAAAACCAATCATTTGCTCTGCCTAATCAGTAGTACGTAGGCTCTTAATATTATCAGTTAATTACGATGCAAAGGTCGAAGCATGCACTTAGAAATATAAATGTGCTGTATATATGAAATGTATATGTACGCACACTTGCTTTCCATTTAGTAAAACTTCAGCGTTTCCCCATAACATGTGTTCCTCATATAATTCTTGACCATTTGTAGGAAATCATTTCTATTTATTATATAGTCGATTGCATTTTTTAAAATATTTAGTAAAACATATACAAAAGATGTTCTTATTTTTCCCACTAAATTAAATATTTATTTCCTTTAAAATTATTTGCGATTTATCGTCAATTGCGGCGTGAATAATATCTTGAATTAACATAATGTTCTTGTACACAATTGCAAAGCAGTATGTTTTCACAACGTTCGACTAATGGGAACAGAGGTATTCGAACGCATGCTACAAAAACGATTAGTTACACAATTAAATTTATAATTACATAATTATTTAGAGTTTGTCAATTGCACTCTAAATTTTAATATAAAATGCAAATAATTACAATTTGTCTTAGGTTTTGATGTTTATGACCAACTTTATTTAAGATGTTTTTTAGGCCACTGTTATTCAGCTACAGCAGCAATTTGCTTAAATTTAGTCAATTTGAGCTTTTGAAGCTCCTCATGCGTGAGGGAGGCTTTCCTCCCCTCTATATAACCCTGGATTTGATTATAATGTTAAAACGCAATTTGTACAAATGTTTCTCATCAGCGCTATTAATTTGCCGTCATAAATTTTGATGACCTCCTCAAATTCCAAAATGTGGGGCTTTTTGAAATATATTAATATTTAATTTAATGCTTGGAAACCATGGATATTATTAGAGCTCATTCCTATCTTATCAAATATAATTTTCTTGCTTTCTTATTTATTCACCCTAACAATGATGTTTTCACAAAAATAGACGGACTGTAGTTCACTACTCCTAATTAAAATATCTCTCAAAATTATCAATTTCTTATTGACTTTATCTTCTAGCAATAATATTTTTATATTTATTCATCTTTTTTTCAGGCTGAATGAAATCCATGTAGTATTTATCTAACCTATTTATATTAACATGTTTTATTCTACATGTCATTTTGTTGACCCACTGCCAAATTATTTATACTGTTTGAGAATGCTGGAAGATTGCTGATTGGTACTGTTAAAATATTGCTAATATAATTTTTTTAAAAAGATGTGCATTAAATTTCATAATTAAAGCAAGTGATGTTAAAGATTTTAGTTGTTTTGCAAATTCTTAAATTGCAGGTTTTATAACTACAAAATCGCGGGCTTCAATCCCGCATATATTCGCAAATCCTGGGATTACGATCAGTTCGTATAGGTTTGCAGGTTTTTTCTACATAAATACAATGTATCGAAAAGAGAAATATAATTTCGCGCGAAAACTTAATAAACAAATCAAATTTATTCTAGAATTTTTATACAAGTATATGGCAACTCAAAATGCATGAATACACAAGGGTGGGAGCGGAAAACATATTGAGCGGATTGTGGGCCGGGCCCAATATAAATGAACTGCGTACCCCAATTTTTAGGAAATCCTCTAATATAATATATAATAATTTCCATGTATATTATCAGTTTGTTTGCAGTTTTTACTCAACAAAGTATTCCAAGCTCTAAGTTTGATATTGATTTTTTTGTTTTTCCATACACTTTCCTCTGTGTCTAGTATTTTGTTCCTATTTTTACTAACACTGATTTTTGGATTTTTTGGACGATTTTTGTAAAACTACATGTTTTGCGAGCCGGACAAATTTTTGAGAAAACACGTGGGACAAAAATGACCTTGTGAATACACACTACACGAGTTTTGAAATTGATCATACTAACATTAAAATTTTCTAACAATCTTGTATGACAATGCAGTCGCGTTCTGCAGCATATATCATTTTAGTATATTACTTAGTGATTATTTTTGAAGATGTCAGCTTGTAAAAAGCAAAAAGTTGATGCAGGTCGTGACTGGACTTGTTCTTTAGCTTTACCCGGATCAATTCTAACTAATGTTCATACACTAGAGCAAAAGACTTCTTTAGCAAGTCAAGTAGCTCGTGCTGCTGCGATCTTCTCAATTGACGAAATAATCATCTTTGATGATTTCAACGAATTGAAACTATCTGATACAAATGAATTCGTTTCAACAGGAGACAATGGTAACAATGCTCTTCTTCTTGCAAATCTGTTAGAATATGCCGAGTGTCCTCAGTACCTTCGCAAGGCTCTCTTTCCTTTATCGAAAGAATACAAGTTTGCTAGTTTAATGCATCCGCTTGCCACTCCTCATCATATGCTAATTTCTGACTACTCTCTTTATAGAGAAGGTGTAACTCTTGGAATTTCGTGTACTGATACTGGCAATACGTTTGTAAATTGCGGAACAGGCTATGATTGTCTTGTTGATAAAAAGCTCAAGCCTGGAATCCGTGTGACTGTTAAATTAAAGAAACCAAATTCAAGGAAAGGAGTTTTAGTACCTCCTGCTGAACCACGTACCGAAGAAGGGATCTACTGGGGATATAGAACCACACGTGCTCGATGCTTATCGGATATCTTCAAATCAAGTGTTTTTGATATAGACTTAGTATTAGGGACTTCCGAGCGAGGTTCTAGTATTTATGATTTCACACTGCCGAAGTTCAACCACATGCTCATTGTTTTTGGCGGAGTGAATGGCTTAGAGCATGCAGTTGATAACGATACATCAGTTAATTCTATTGAAGACGTGTTTCCGCATTACCTAAACATTTGTCCTGAACAGACAAGCCGTACAATTAGAACCGAAGAGGCCATTTTTATTGGACTTTCTGCATTGAAATTTAAAATAACTTCTTCTTTTTCATCATAAATATTATTTTTATTGAAATTATTTTTGCATTCTCTATTTAATCATTTTGTTTTTTATGTAGTTATATTTAATTTTTATTGCATAATTTATTAAAAGTTGTTTTCAAGATGCAACCATAGCATATAAAACCTTTTCTATGGCATTAATTACTCTATTTACCTATAAATATTTTGTTTAATTTTCATCGAGCTTATCATTTAGTGTCTAACAAATGGCATCCAAACAATTCAAATTGGGTGCACGTGTTAAGGTGACTGTTAAAGATGGGCAATTGCTCGGCACTGTTGCATTCAGTGGAACTACTCATTTTTCCGATGGAAAATGGGTTGGTGTGATTTTAGATCAGGATAAGGGAAAAAACAATGGCACTGTACAAGGAAAATCTTACTTCGAATGTGAAGACAATCACGGAATATTTGTTCGTCAAACTCAATTGACTATCGTTGAGGAAAGTTCTATACGGCCTCCTCGGCCTAGTGGCTCTTTAAAAAACCCAGCTGTTGTCAAGCGGCCCAGCAAGCCTCCCACTGATTCTGTTAAGCCCTCTACAGATTCAACTAAAGTTGAAACGAAACGACGTTCTTCTATTCTTGAACCTCAGGAACCAACGGCAGAAAAGCCTAGTTCTAAACAAGATGTTGAACCGGATGAAAATTCAGGGGAATTTTCAGCGATTCCATTTCCTGCTACTCCGAAAACACAAGATGTGGTAGATACAAAGCAAAACAGTGGAGAAATTGAAATATTACAAAACCAAGTAAGGGATCTTACTGAGAAGCTAGATACACTTAAAATTAAACGGCAGGATGATCGGGAAAAGTATAAAGATTATGGGACTCTTAAAATGCAAGTTGAAACTATTCCGGAATATAAGCAAAAGATCTCTGATTTAAAAAAAGAGCTTAAGGATTGCAAAAAAGAAGCTAAAGAACTTGCTGATGTCCTTGAGCAAAAAGAGGAAGAATACTCGGATGTTGCTGAAACTATTGAAATGGCAACATTAGACAAGGAAATGGCCGAAGAAAAGGCGGAAACATTCAAAATCGAAAATGAAGAGTTAAAAGAGAAATTAGAAGAAGTTCTACTAAATTATAACACTTTGAAAGAGGAAGTTGAAACCAAGGGAATGGATGGCACCGCTTCCGAATTTAACTCGAAACAATTGGAAGTACAAAATGAACGAATGAAAGAAGCGTTAGTACGCTGCCGAGATCTTATTAACATTGAAAAGCAAAATAATGTTTTGCTTACAAAAGAAAAAGAGACACTTCAAAATGAATTGAATAGTATAAGAAACGAACGAGATAAATTGCAACGCGACAATAAGGAATTGGACGCTACTATTGATGAGTTAAAGGAGAGTGTTGATGCGGCTTTGGGTTCAGAAAAGATGATTGAAATGCTTACAGACAAAAATCTTGAGTTAGAAGATAAAATCAATGAGTTAGAAGAAACCATTCAAGAACTAGAAGAACTAGCTGATATGAATAACGAAATTCAAGAAACGTCAAGAGAAACTGAAATTCAACTTCGTGAAGATTTAGAAATGTCACAATCTGAAATTAGAAATCTCTTATTTAAGATTGATAACTTGAATAGCACTATTGTTGATCAAAGAGAAACCATGCAGAAGTTTAGAGCTTTAGTTGCGCAATTGCAAAAAGATAATGAGGATTTGAAAGCGGGCACTGGGACCGAGACAACCAAAGATAATTCTGGAGCGAGTGCTTTAACTATACAGAGTCCTCTCACTACAATTGATTTCAAAACTAAGCATAGCGAAATGCAATCATTTGCTAAGACAATTGAAAACGATTTAAGGAAGTTGGAAGTGTCCCAATGCAATGATCATGTTCAATATCTAATGGCTTTTATGACAGAGTCATTTCTATCGTCAGCTGGGGATCATGATTGCATTTTGGTAATTTTGTTAGTTTCTCGTGTTTGTTCTAAAATTGATAAGCTTGTTAAGTATTTGCGAGAGCGTCATGACATTCCGAATGTATTCGATGATGAGGAGGTGTGGAATACTGCAAAGTGTGAACTCATCTTGTTTGTTTGTAATCTTATTGTTAAGCTTCTCGCATTTCAGTCTCTAATGCATCAGTTTAGATATGTTCTTTCTCAGTGTTCAGTGGAAACATTTACTAAGTTGGGATCTCTATATTTAGAGATGGCGAATTATGAGAAATCTATTGATTTGTTTATCACTTGTCTCCGAAAGGATCAGTTAGATGAAACCACCAAACTTGAAAACTTCGAAAAGATGTATAATTTCTTTTATCAGTTGAAAACAGTTGTTCTTAATAAAGAGCCCATTGAATCCACCGTTTTAATATCTGATTTAGTTAATGTTGTGTCATCATTTGGAAATATGATTGGGTCATCATCAACCAAGCTTTTGTCTACATTTCCAATGCATTGTGAATGTGATGAGTTTTATATATTTGTGAAAAAAATCGAAGAACTTTCAGAAACGTATATATCTTCTTCACGAAAAATAAAAAGGAGAATCCCCCAAAAAGAATCGCAACCTTTGGTTGTAGATGAAGCTGTCCAGAAGAATATCATCACAACTATGGAAATAATTAGACGCTTTTCCCAGACCTATTTCGAAACAACATTTAATGCTGTACAATCAACTTCTCTGTTAACTGATGCTGAAAAATTGTCACTTGATCGAATTGCGTCTATTCGTGATGCTGCAGTCTTAAATGCTTTTGAAAATGTAACAGGTGGTAAGCTTACGTTTTTAAGAAATAAATTAGAAGATATTTCCAAACTCATAAATTCAGTCTGCGTTTCAATTGAAGATGGTGAATTTGATTTTGACGGAACGGTTTTAGATAAAGCCAAATCCCCTGTATATTTACGAGCAGCAGAAGTCCGGTCTGAGCTGCAAGAAGCTCGATCATTAAGTGGAAAGCTTGAAATGAAGGACCAAGAAATTAAAGAAATAAATGCTGTCATTAAAAATAAAGAAGAAGAAATTAGTAATCTTAACCTTAAGGCTGCTATGCTGGAGAAAAAAATGAAGTCTAGTAGTAAAGAAGTTGATGATAAAGTTAAACAAGTTCGAAAAGAGATGGAAGAAGTGAAAGCTGATTTGGAAAGAAGAGCTAATTTGCAATCAATTACCATAAGTAGTTTGAAAAAGGATATTGACGAACTCGAGCGTGATAAACGCGAGTTAAAAACCCGACTAACTACTGTATCAAAGAGAACAATGCTTCAAGGTATTACAAAAGTAACATCTCAAAAAAGTGATGCGTCTGACAAATCAGCTTCTAATAGGTCTTCTGAACTGCAGGTTGTTGATTCCCCGCTGCTCAAAGAAGAAATTTCCAAATGGAAAACCTTTGCGTTTCTGGCTATGCAACAATCAACTACGTTGCAGACTGAAGATATGCTTGCTAAGATTTCCAAGTGGCGTCCACTAATTCCACCCTCTAAAGTTACTGGACTGTCCAACCCAACAGGATTTAGCTCTTTTGATAGTGTAGACAGCAAGTCGGAATTAGGCAAGCTCATGAAACAAAGCAGTTTACTTGAATCAGAATTGTCGCGACTTGCTGTTAGTCCTCGTGTGATAGATTATACCAAGAGTGCAAAAAAGTCTCCAGAACAACAAAGATTCGAACAACAAGCACATCGTGCACGAGTACATCGCAAATTAGATCAACTTTCTGAGAAAATTGGACAATTTGTTATAAACCAAACGGAATATGCTTCTATTCATACGAGTACTTTGGATTTTCCTACAGTGCAGTTCAATAAAAAACTTCAAGAGGATATTTCATGTGTAAAAGCCGCGCGAATATTTATTCCAGATAAAACCTCGAAACATATAAAATCTGTAATTCTTCCCCATGAACTGGTGAAAATTCATAATACGATGGTGTGCTAGAATTCACAAAATATTAACATTTGCGGTAGTGGTTGCTAAAAGCTGTTAAAATAGGTGCTTGTAATAAATTAAATTTTATCTTTTCATTTTATCAACCTCTTAGTTTCTCAATAGAAGGAGGTTTAGCCCTTAAATTATTTTAAATTACTACTTAGTTTTAGTAAATTGTATGAAGCTGTGTTTTTATTATATGCAGGGTATACATAGTGTTACACTGTTCTTTGATTTTGACTTCACAAGACATTTATACACATACAGGGTGTTAGTAAAGCTACTATGCAGTTTTTTTTAACTTGTATTAATGATTAATAATCAAACAGATTTTAATATTTAAAGAAGGTTTACATTGTATGTTTCATCTTCAATATACTCTCAACAATGTAATATAACTAAGGCCAGTCATTAGTGACCTAAAATTTAACCGAATGCTTTGCCAAAAGCGACTTTGTTTCACCAAAGTGAAGATTTTTTTTAAATTATGCAAAGCACATTCTCCAGTAAAATATTCCATCTTGTTTCGATTTTCACAAGAGGAATTGTTGAACTTGTAAATGAAAGTTATCTTCACTGATTTTGCTACAGTCATATAAAAACTAACAGAAAATGTCAAAGCAAGGCATCGAGCTAAATTAATTGTCATTCAAATGAGTAAGATTTACATACGCCTGCTTTTTACCACGACTAAATGCAAATATTGCTAATTCAGTACTCTCTGAACAAAGGTTAATATAGAACTAAAACCATATTTCAAAGAAAGTATACCATACTTTTATAGAATTAACCAAACAGCATAGAAATGGACTTTAATTAATTATAGCTTTTCAAATTTGTCCAGAAGGCAATCAGAAACATTTTAAAGTTATACTTCTGACTATCGAATTGAAGATTATCGAAAATTGGCACGATTCATAATGATTTTCGCCTTTGTTTCAATAACTGGAATCATTGAATTTGTTCTATTAATTAATTGACAGAAGTCGTTTAAAAATTAGAAAATGATTAAATTCATGTTGCTTACATGTTCTATTTCTTCCATCTCTGATGGGCGTTATGATAGGAAATTATTGGGGAGTTAAATGGGTAATCTCTTGTGATCCATTTGGCAGGAACGATCTTATCCTGATCCTGTAGCTACACAAAACACGAAAATTGACCATTCACCACTTATAACATTTATAGCATTTTTATCACCCTAGTGATGTTATTCATCTGAAAAAACTTTTCTGCGTATAATTTTTTATCATTAAATTAAATTATAACTACACTTTGAAGATTTTCAGAATTTTGAAAAGCCAATGGTTATTAGCCTTCATTGTTTTAACAATATTGTTAATCATAATTGATCAACGTTAAACTTCTCAACATATCCGTCTTCAACTGTAGTACAATCTGGCAACCGGTGAGCATGTCTTCAACTGTATGGATATAATATTTCTTGACTAAATCTTTCTGTATCTCCTAGGTTGACTAAAAATTAATTCAACCTCCTAGTGATTTCTTTAGGTTCGGAAACATGCAGAAATCCGATAAAGGTATGTCCTTATTTTTTGGCCACCGCGAGCAATTTTGATAATCAGCGCAACTATTGCATATTGAGGATATCTTGGAATATGCAACGGACGCTACCACGACTAATGATACAAATTTCATTTCGTACTAGTGATGCGAGCATTCTCCACAGCCGGGTTTCAATGTTGTCTATGGTGCTAGACAGAGGTTGCAAGAAAATTTGGTCTTACCTCATTGAGACCAACCAAAATGCAATAATTTTGAAGTCTATATTTTTTTCCATTTAAAAAACAATATTGTCGCAACCTTTCCATCTAAAGTTATATTTTAGTTTTATTATCCCAATTGTTATTTTTCAATATTAATATATTTATGATATTTAGGTCTGCGCGACTAGGAAAGACTTACTTCTGCATTTTTCCTAGATTAAAGACCTAACACTGCCTTTCTGTGTGGATAGTAATTTTTATTTAGAAGCTGGACAATTTTTCATTCGAATGATCGATCGTAATTCATATAATTGTGTTGATCAGTTTTAGTAATTTTATTAATTCTCTATATTTCCTGGTCAGTGTAAAATGGATTACCTACCCGATGATCTCCTTTATGAAATCTTCAGTTATTTAGAGCCTACTAACCTATTACGAGCTGGAAAGGTCAGTCGACGTTGGAATACTGTCTCACGAGATCATCGTTTATGGAAGCACATAGAGTACGCTGATAAACAAAGAAGGCCCTTGAGACATTTAAAATCACTGTTAAAATCACGTGGAGGTGCACGAACCAAGTCCTTCACCTTGAAAGGAGCGGGATTCAGTCATCCTCTAAAGATGTCGCTTACGCGCGCTCTAACAATTGAAATTGGGCAGATCTGCCAATTTTTGACACATTTGACTTTTTCAGAGTGCTGTTTTCCAGAGGAAGTTAATTTACACTTACTAATAACTTCAAATCGTGACTTAGTTTATTTATCCATCTGTCGTTGTCACTTCAAGGCAAAAACATTTTTTCATAATTTACACACTGTAAGTTATTTTTTCATTTACAAAATTTTCGACCCCATTGATATGTAGTTATTCAATATTCATAAATCAACGATATCAGGCACCTAGAATATTGATGCTTCGATATTTCTTGCTTGGCATTATTTATCATTCAAAAATATTTTGTAGGGTTCATCGTCCCAACCTGTTTTTATTTCATTTGTAAGTTTAAGGTAAAAATAGATCAAAATGCAACAACTAAAGGTGTTGTATCATAAAAGATTTGAAAATGTTGTAGATATTAAGGATTGCATGTTAAATGAATGAGCTTCTTGAATTATAACAGCAGTTTATAATCTGTAAAGAGATGGTTGAAAAACTATATGAAAAAATTATTTTAAAATCTGTTAACAGACCTCTTATTATTGCTATAATTAACCATTTTGTAAACTTTTGCATTTCGTTTGTTGGTGAGACAAATTTTTTTCAAAGCATTAATTTTTTCAAAAATTGGAAAAACCATCTCTATTACTATGCCATTTCTTTAAGATTCTTGGTATTATAAAATACAATTTTTGCATTTATTTTCTGTTATTCAAAATGTATTATAAGAAATGTGTTAAACTTAATAATATGATCAACACGGTGTAACAGGTTAAGCTTAAATAATATATTTTTAGTAATTTTGTTATTCGATTTTTCATTAATTTTATGATCAAGATTAAACATGTAAGTTTGTACAGTTGTATTATCATTGTATGTATAATACGAGGAAGCCCTGCTATAGTGTAACCCTTTTTTGGCTACGGCATAACGTCTTATAACGTAAACTAACCTAATCATGCTTGTAGATGTTCCATATATCATTTTGGAAACATTATTAGAAACATTTAATTGTTGCACAGCCGAACATACAACAAATAATTGTTTTGGTTGCCAAGAAAACTAAAAACGCTTCAATTCCCGAACAGTTATCAAAGTTTGAAGAGATTTTTCAAATTCGGAGATTTCAACCAGTATATTGTGTCCTATACCTGATCCTTAAGGCCCCGCGCGCACCACTGATTTTTAATTTACGTAATTACGAAACTATTTAGTTTACAAAATGGAACACAGAGCTTTCTTCACGTCAACGCGCACTAGCAATTTAATTACCACAGAAATTACAAAATTCCTGCGTGATCGATTTTCGCGTTGATTGAACTTTTGACACATAAAATAGAACATAGTGTTCTGCGTGCACTGCAATTAATTAATTGAGCAATTCGTAACGATGAGAATCGCGAATTATAATTTATAGTTAAAAGATTATTCTTACAAGCAGTTTAAAGAAAAATAATTTCAATAGCTTTATGAAGGGGAGTTTTTTGAAAATTGGACTGAATTAATTGTTTTGGAAGAACGATCAAGCGACTTTTTAGCTCATTGCATGTATTGAATACATGTACCAGAGCTTTTATTTTATTTTAAACAACTGTTTCTCTGCCTGATATCAATGCTCATATTTAGAATTTAGTTAATTAATCTAAATTGTTCAAATGTGAACACAGTATATGCAACATTTGACAATGTTTAACCTAATTGTACATTTATAATCTAATTTTTGAATATGTAAAAGCAGATATTTTTTTCATGTTAGGGTTACTACCAGTGGCGTCACGGGAAATTTGGGGCCTGATGCGGGCCCCAACTCCCACAACACCCAAATTTATGTATTAAATTTCGTCTATACTAGATACTTCTTACTAAGCATTTTGTACCTGCATAACTATTGGACTTTCGAAATAGTCTAAAATTGTTTATTAAAGGTTTTTGTCTAATATTGGGGTTCAATTTTTGTTATATTTATATAATTACTTTGTTATTTTTAAATGTTGGGCCCCAAAAGGCTCCAAATTCCAAACTTGTGGCACCAAAATTGTTTATAATTGCTTATAATAAGTTTTGTTTCTATTTGTGGACAATAAAAAATTGTATTGCCCGGTGCGATCACAACCCTTTTTACTATTGCACGGCTCCAACCAATGAGACAGATTGTTTTATGGAAATGTGTATTTGCATAATGTTATTCTTAGTCTAACTAATTACAGTAATTGATCAAAACACTACGCATTCATTCGAAAGTAATTAAAAAACTTCATGGGGTGTTCTTCTTTATTCAACTATTGCAATCTACTTAATCTCAACGGCAACATGAATGAAGGCAATGAATGAAGTTTAATATAGCTTATAACTGTTGGAAGGGAAGTATACAC
Source organism: Hofstenia miamia (assembly GCA_900660155.1). Taxonomy (NCBI): domain Eukaryota; kingdom Metazoa; phylum Xenacoelomorpha; order Acoela; family Hofsteniidae; genus Hofstenia; species Hofstenia miamia. Next base: position 316,856 of record CABFPE010000660.1, on the reverse strand, counting down.
TTCAAAAGAAATTTTGGAATTATTGCTTGAAGAAGTCTTATTTCTTTGTTTAAATTATATAGATGCTTAAAATCCTAAACACTGTTTTTGGACATCCTGTAGTACTCCCTTGTATATAATGTTAATAAAATCTATGTAAATTTATTTCCCTTCAAATCATAAAAAATGTGAATGACAATTTAGCTTTCTTACAAGTAAACTATTACTTTTTATTAAGTTTTTATTAACTAAGCATCTATGAAACGTAAATAATCATATCAACCTAGGTGATTTTGCGTATTTATAGAAAATGCATTTTTCATGTCTAATATCAACGCTTTCATATTTGCCAACAGTTTTTGGTAGTTCTCCAAATTTTAGGAAGTGTATAAATTTGATGGTTTTACACCTCTCTCTACTTATACCATTTCTTTACAACTTAATTTTCCATGACTCTACGAGGTGCACGCTATATTCAGGTTCTACTATATCCATAAATTCCTTAGAAGTGTTAAATTTAAATTGTATTTCTTTTGATTTTTATTTAGATTAAACGCACTTCACTATCCCACCTCAAATTAAGTGGCCTGACTCTTTCCCAGTCTAACATTATAGCGCTAAAGCCTCTTTTCTCTTCTTTGACATGGTTGTCTGCGAGTGGCTTTTCAGGCCCTGGAAATCTCACAAATGCTCGTAAAATCACCAAAACTCAGAATGAAATTGTCTTTCATTTTTAAATGATATTTATTTTAATTTGTAAAGATTTTTTATATGTATTCTTATGTAATTTATATAGATGCAGAAACCTGTCTTCTTATTTTATTACAGAAAACCTCTCTAAATTAAATTTTCACTAATTTAGGCATCCCCATTAAGGTAGAAATGTTAGTTTATCTGGAGATGAATCGATATTTAATTTACACTTGCTATGTTAGAATCAGTTGAATAGCGTTCATATTAGAGAGGGTTTACTGTTTTAAATGTTTAAAGCATTTTTTTATTAAAATCGGTTCTAACTGAAATTATTCTGTACCAATAGTATTCAACCGTTTCTAAAGATTTAAGATAAATGAATAATTTGTAAAAACACGAAGATTTATTCAATGAGATCGCTGTGGTTGATGTTGTTCAGCTGTTTGTTATTTTATGTTCACCCCATTAAAGCTACATGGACCCCGGTTGAGAACCACTGTATAATACAGGTATCTATCCGCAGGAAGCTCAATTAATATTAATAAGCGAATTTTAAGAAAACTTTGAAATTCTTTTTTACAGGTTATATTTTGTTTTAGGTTCTGTATAGTTATATTGAAGGGTATGCTGTTCTTACTAGAATTAGCATGTAATTAAACATACTATATTTATGAACAATATTGTATTTTTTCAAGAGAAACCTATTGAAGAATAGTGTAGATATTCTGCAGTCGTTTAAGAAAAATTAAATATTTGATTATAATTAATTCCAAGGACTTGCACAGTTTTTGATTTTAGAGTTATGGATTCGTTTGATTTTGATGCATTGCCATCTGCCCGCGAACCCAAATCTGGAAGACGAAGGCATCGTGAAGCGACCTCTACAGGTAAAATATAATATACATTTCTCAATCGATTGTTTCTCATTCTTTGTAATTTCTTCCAGGAAATTGTATTTAATGTTTAGAATTAGTTTCGTCTACATGTGTGTCTTCCTGTAATAGTGATTTCACTTGTCTTGTCGATCTGTAAACGCTTTGTTAGTTTAATACAGATTTAAGCAGAGTTGTTGCAATAAGTATTACGCTCGAACTGTTCATAATAAACTAGATTGGCCTTCATTCTATGGAGGGATTTCCCGGACAGGTTTCGTGTAACCCGAAAATCGTTTTTATCATTTTCAGCTCATTAAGTTAAGCCTGGAGCAGTCTTGAGCATACTGGGAATTTATAATTTAGGACACATTGATACTTTGTTGTTTACAGTACTTTTATTGCAAATATCATCACAAAATATAAAAATGAGGCATTCGATTTCAAAATTGAAAATGTTCTGTTTGGCATAATTTGCGTCTCTTATTTTATGAAAAAATCACAGAATTTTTTTATTTTTTTCCGAAAGAAGCGTTTTTCTGCCGGAATCTTTTGCAATGTTATTTAGACATTGACTTAGCACTTGACAAGAATTCTTCGCGATTGCTTTCAGCGTCCTCTAGTTCTCCTCCAATGCCTCGTCGAACAGGTGGTTGGGCCGATACTTCAAAAGGAGAAGCTCAACTTGAAGATGCACGTTTACGAAGAGATAGCACTACAAATAATTTCAATGAAGATGAAATAGAGGATAACATTCCAGACATTCCGAGTTTAGAAGATGTACGTTGTTTTTCAACTTGAATTTACACGTTTTTTTAAATAGGTTGTTGATAATTGAGCCTTTTTAAAATCTGTATGCTTCGCTGAAGTTTTAAGCATCATTTTAGTATTGCCATTATCCAAGCAACTCTTGATTAACAAGGACTTCTTAGTGCAAGGTGACAAAAATATTTTTTACATAGACCGAACATATAATAACGTTCTGGAAAGCTAGAATAAAATAGGGGTTTTTAACAAAGTAAGTTTGTATTCCACTTTGTACTTTCAACTACATTTCGAGAGTTAACAATTCTATAGAGTTGAGAATTTTAATCTGTTACATGTTAAATTTGCGCTTGTTTATCCAAAATGAAAGTAATTTGTCCTAATCAAATAGAAATTTATTTTAGGCAATTATAGATAGCAATCAAGTAGCTTCTGCTCCGCAACGATCAGTGAAATTGGCCACTATGCACGATCTTGAAGTGGATTTGGGTTCGAGTCTTTTTATGTTGGATAATGAACTTGATCTCCGTTTACTCAGTCAATGTTTGTCTAGTGAATCTGATGTGAAAGAGGATGATCGAAAGTGGCAATGGGACATTATCTTTACCGAAGTCATGTCTGAATTAAGAGCTGATAAATCTTCTTCATTAAGTGGTCTTAGCGAGACTTAGTTGCAGTATTCATGCTTGTGTACAGTGTGTATAAATAGAATAAGTATTATTTGTTTATATGTAAATACATTTTGTAGAATGTAATTTTTGTACTAAAATTTGTTGTTTAACAATTACCTAAAGTCTCTTACTAAATCTTCTGTTTTGAATTATACATATTGGGCTGTAAAAATACATTAGTTTTTAACTGTATCAAATTGGATTTTGGAGAATTTGCAATTTTTAAAATGCCGACATTAACTGGATGAATTTATTTGTAGTTTTTAACTGAATTACTATTTATAATTAATTCTGGCGCCTTACACAAAAAGTGGCTTATTTTTCAAGATGTAGGAATGGATAGCAATTCACGTTTTAGTTTTATACTATATGCAATATTGTTATTTCCAAACTATTCATTCCGCAATAATTGTTTATTGCGTTAATCGATACATTTTAAAAAACCAATTTACAGTTTTTTATCTTTCACATATAAATGCCTGAATAACACTGTTGATATAAAATTGGGTGATCAGCAGTAAAGTTGCATATCTAATCAAATTAACGTCGCTGATTTCAAGTATCGCATTCATTTTGCAGAATATTGGAAAGTTCATAAGTTATTTTTAGTGATTGATTTTTCATTAAAAGTGTTTTATTTCATAATTAATAATATTTATTATAATATTCCAGGCAGAATTTAACGGATATCATAGACTATATCACTGAGAAATAAAAGAAATACATGCATTTTGTAATAGGCTTCGATATTGCAAAGTGCACCAAAAAGAATTGATGGCATCAACCAAATGTATTTTTCAGCGCTTATTCTGATGGCTGCATAATTTAAATGTATGTTCAATACTTCAGGTTTTCTATTCAGGCAATACTATTTAAAGATATTGCTAAGTGGCTCAAAATATACAATGCAACTGCAAATTTAGTTTTTGCTCTGATCTCATGTAAGTTGAAATCTTTTGCTGTCAACAGCCAGTGGTAAAATATTTTCTCTGAAAAATGCGAGGATACGCTCTGTCAGCTTTTCAATTGTACAATTTCATCCATGATTTTTCATTTTTTCAAGTTTCAGTTAAGTCTTCACCTGATGAAAATCATGATCAAGATGTAACCTGCCTGATTCCAATTTTTTTTTAAAAAAAGAATAATTGTACTTCAATGGCTATTTACAGGGGAAGAGTAAAAGGGGCACACATGCGGTTTACATGAGATTCGTGCCATATTGCAATATATGGCAAAATAGAAAATTTTCAATAAACGAATTTTAATTGAAATTGTTTTTTAACTAATTTTTTTAAATCGGTGTAATTAGTTCGTCATTGGTATATGCTTCCTATAATCGTGATTACTAAGTGCAATACTATGTTTTTTCCATGGCTTATTTTTTTTAAATATGCAGTAAGCAAATCCAAATGACTTTTGAAAATGAATCTAATGAGACAATTTTATTCCTTCTTCATTGATTGGAAGTTCTCAACTAGTTCTTATTGTCTGCATTTCTGTTCTTTCCAAGAAAGTTTCTGAACTTCAAGTTCTTTATCTATTCTTGAGAGTTAGGGCCTACAAATACACCTTCAAAATGTTTGAGTTTATATGCATGAATTTAAAAAAGAAATGCATCATTTACTTAACATATTTCAGCATGACACTACCATTATCAGAAAGTTATTTATCAATATAATATTTTTTTACAATAGCTTTGTAAATTAAGTTTGTATTTATTTTCATTGTTATTGTTTAAGCTTGGTTGCTTTAAATCTATATAAATTGATTCCATGATGCTTAGTTGAAAATGATCAATTGCCTTGGATAAAATTTGATATGTAAAATAAATTTCATCAGCAGATACTGATTTCTGAGAATCATGTACTGCAAGATATTCTGCCTCAACGCTCACATTATAGAGATAGTTGCCTGCTTTCCAATGTATTATGGACCACAGTTGCAATTAATTTCATATACTACTTTGTAAAGGTTTTCAATCTTGATTATTATTATTATTATTATTATTATTATAACTTAAGTGGACCAGTAAATTTCGATGCCTCTGGTTTATTATTATTATTATTATGAGCGCCGCTGAATACCAGTAAATTTCGATTCCTCCGAATCAAAGTGGCTGAAAATTTGTAGCCATCTAGCTTAGTATATTCGCCAAAAGTCACGTAAATTTCAGCGTGGTGGCGTTGTTCAAACGTGAGAAAAACGGCTTTCAAGTTTTCGAATTTTAACTATTATAGTGGCGCTGAATACAACTTTGTTTACATTCTTAGCGCCGCTGAATACAAATTCAGAACTATTATAGCGCCGCTTAATACAAAATTGTACTATTATAGAGGCGCTTAATACACACATTTTTATTTTGATTATTATATTGATGGACATCATCTCAGCATGTTAACTAATCATGTAATAAGTTTTAAAACACAAATATAACTAGTCCGTCAAAAAGTAGTGAATCAATGCCACTTGTGCACTACTTTGGGTTTTACTATAATGACATATATTTATTGTTAAACATCCAACACAAAATAGTGCAATTAATATATTTAGAAGACTTTCTGATATATAATTAGTTTGACATCTGTCTAAAAATACTATATTTGGATGACTTTATCTCTATACATTGATAGTATTCTTCTTTGTCTTTCTCTTCTCTTTGAATTTTTACAAAATTTATTTTCAAATAGGCTCAATTGTACGCAATTTTTGGAAAACTTTACAATCATAGTTATTATTGCATGTTATTAATGTTATTGTTTGTTAAATTTGCTGTTTTTTCCAAAATTTTTTTAAAATGTTTGCTAATAATAATTTAGTATTCAGCGGCGCTATTTTTTTTTACGAAAAATATTTAGCGGCGCTATAATAGTTCATGTATTCAGCGCCACTATAATAGTACAAAAAATGATATTCAGGGGCGCTATGAAAAGTCCGAAGTATTCAGCGGCGCTATAATAATAATAATAATAATAATAATAATAATAATAATTATTACTATTATACTGGCGATGAATAGGTGATTTTCGGGGTTTTCTTGTATTTAGCGCCCATTGCTTTATTTGGCTTAGTTTTTATTCAATTTGAATGAAATTGAGTGTGTAGCCAGCTTCGCTATGCAATGCTTCAATTGTGCCTTAAGTTTGAACTTGATAGGGAAATTAGCTTACGAGAAAGGGGTTTCCAAATTTTGGCAAAATGAACTATTATAAGGGCGCACAATATTAAATAAATTAAACGATTATAATGGCACTAAATATAACTAAGGGTCTATTATAAGGACACTTAATATTTTAT
>CABFPE010000660.1:290384-301129 GCA_900660155.1 Hofstenia miamia | reverse complement strand
TATATATATATATATATATATATAAATATATTGCAGTTAATATATATATATATATATATATATATATATAACAAATAATTTGGAAACCTACCGTGCTGTCAGTATCTTTTATGATGAATAATTCCTTTCATGTGAAATAGCTCCGTACTGCCACATAACACAACGTTGTCGTAAATGTATAATATGATTTCAAACTAATTTTGATTTGCTCAGAATATGTACATACGAATTAAATTCATTGGCAATTTAATATTTATTGAAGTAAATTCTCGTTGGAATAGTTTTGATTGGTTTATATAAATGAAAACATGCTGATTTAAATTGCATTAGGACGGATCAATATAACATCTGTTTCAAGTTTGAAAACTTTATCATTTGTAACTTGAATAGGAAAATAACCCCAAAATAAAAATAATGCAAAAGTTTTACTTATAAACACAAATTTGTAAAAGTGTGCATGCATTACGATAGCGACATAAATATATTTAAGTCTGAGTGAGAGCCAAATTAACGTCACTCAAGGTGTGTAATAATTTCTTCATATGGGTTGAAAAATTTCATGCCAAAACGATGAATGGGACGTTCTTCCTTCACCCAATATGCCTTGGCCACAGTTTTTGGTAAATCTTGCCCCCTGTGACATTTTCATGTGGGAATTCGTTAAATCTAACGTCTAATCAGTACGATCGGTATCAATAGAAAGAATTTTTCAAGCATTTACAGAAATACCAAAAGAAATGAGAAAGAAAACTGCACACAAAATTCGCTGGATGTTGTCTTAAAATATTGAATTAGTATATAAAAACAAAGCGAAATTTGGTATATAGAGCTATAAAACTTTTAATATTGCAATTATGAGTAAATTACGCAGTTTTACACTGCTTTAGGAATTTTGCAAGAAAGAATACTTAATAGGGTAAGTTTAGCTAGATATTAGAAAATATATAATAATATTTATTATGTTTATAATATTTGAATTCATCAGACATATTTTCATTTCGAATATTCTGCATAATTTTTTTATCGTAATGTAATACCAATTTGGTAAGCCCTGTTATTATATTCCAGCTGCTTATGCAAATAACTATGATTAATTTTCAATTGTTCTTATTAATTATATATAGAATGAAGAATATTTTATTTTTGGGACGATGCCATGATTCCGTCTTGGGAGACAAAACGCAATTGTACATCTACATTACAAAGATAAATTGTTGAATTTAACTTCTATGCTCAACATCATGTATATAATCTGAAAACTTATATTGAGTGTATTTTGTGCTATATTCAGAGGTGCCGATTATGGAATTGTGTCCTACCATTATGTACCATATTATGGTTATCATAATGGGGTGGCATAAGAAAAATTGTGTCAAGTATGGATGTCAAATTTCAGTGGAATTATAGTGCTCAAAGGTTCATTTCTTTCACAATAAATTTTTTCTGTTGTACCATTCTTGGGACAACAAAACCAGAATCAAATTTGAAGCGCACCTGCAAATTATTTCAGGATTCAAGCACTGATAGTTCTTAAATTACAGCCTTCTCAAATTGGCTACTTTTTGCAAACATGTTCTATAAAATATATTATTGCAATAAGACTTGTATTAAAAATATAATTAATTACTATTGTTTAGTATGTCTTTATAACATGAGACGCATTATTTCTTATTCTGGATAAGAGTCAAAATATACAATAGTGTTCGTAAAACTTAATAACCACTTGCTTTTTGCTTGATTAGTAGCACTTCAAATAGGAACAATTTGAAGTAATTAAAATAGGTTGTACAAGTCACATACTCTACGTGTCAAATATTTTTTGAAGTCAAACTGTTCATAATTAAATTTATCTTACCAATGAAAATTGTTTAAGAACATTAAGATGTTGATAAATGGGTACTATTTTATAAGAATGGTGTTTGCCTTTACAATTATAAACTTCTAATGGTTAATAGTAATATATACTTTATTTACACTTCAGATAGAGAAATTCGCAATTCTTAATAAGCATTTCTTCAAATGTTATGCTGATATCTCCGCGTTGTTTTAAAGTCATTTGAAGTTCGTGGCCTATTTTTCATTATGACCTGGATTTGAAGCATTGTAAGGAGAAATAAACATTGATTGCATATACCTTTAAAACTCAATTTCAAGAAGTGCGTACATAATTTCTTTTATTTAAATCGTAGTGATTTTTTAAATCCATTCATTATTTCAGCATGTACCTGGAAATTTTAATGAGGAAAAAATTTTGCTGAGAAATTCCTTTTGTCATGGTTTGTATTAGGATTAGGTTTAGAATTGGGGTTTCAAATCTTTTAAGGCCTTGAGTATTCCAACTTTAGTTCTCCTATCAATAAAATTCTGTATTTTAAAAGTAAAATGTTTTTTTGATTTGTTGTCAAAGCACTAGTTTGCAAGTTGAACGATTACCACGTTTTGATACAAATATTCTTTGGTTGCAATTTGCAAGAACAAAGAGCACATCTAGGTTGTAATCCAGTAAAGGCATTTATAATGTAGTCTGAGAATTTGACCATAAGTGAATTCCAGAAGGGGCCAACCAAGGCTTACTGTAATCACAGCTTGGCGATTTTCAGAAAATTTTACAAAATCAGACCGCAAACACACTAGTCACAGAACAGGATTTGATCCAATAAATCATTTTAATTTATCAAATCAAATAATTTGCTATTTTACACATTTATAAACTTTTTGAAATTTTTGATTTCTTGAAAATTGCAAAAACTACATTCAAATATAATGAGACCATTAACAATAAACAATCATTTTTCTGGATATCAAAATTTTTGATCTGACATCATAAAAATCAGTGAATATAGATCTACGCAAGTACAAATGTAGATCTAATAACCTATCTACTTTGAGATGAAATATTTCTAGAAATTGAATTTCCTTCTTTGCCTGTAATACCTTTATAATTGTTCGATGAACCCTTTTTTGTTGCGATGCAAAGACAATGGTTTAGCTCCACAAATTTGACGTGAATTTTTTGTATTCTTTGTAGTATATATTTTGACAACATTTTACATTAATTCCCTGCTTGCAAGACTATTTAGAGTTACTTTTCATTTTTTTGTACTGCAAATCGCCAAACCATGATTAAAGTAGGCCTTGGCCTAACTATTTATGTTTTAAATAAGAATGGTCTCTAAACTAAATTTTTGCTTGTTTTATAACACATTTATTGCATGTCCTACACAAAAACATGAAATCGTACGCCATTGTGCATACTTCTTTGAAACCTTCAAATAGTTTTTCATAAACAGAAAATGTTGGTTATTGCATTGCGTTGTACATTTACTTTTTCAATAAATTGTATTTAACAAATCAGCTAGACATTTCATTCTAATAACTTATATGTATATTTTTGCAGTAAATCATAAGTGAGCAATTTATTTCAGAAATTTTCTTAATCATATATCATTGAAGAGCTCTTTTTTGTTGACATTCACCTCAAAAGCCTTAATTGCAATAGATTTACTCAACATTGGTGGGGTGCCCAAATTGCGCCCGTAAATATTATATTTAATAATGATTTAATTGCTTTTAAATTTGACAGGTAGCCTCTCTTAACATAGAACATTAAGTATAAAGTGCAGGTTAAAAATGTGCGAGTACTACTCCTTGCAAAATGATATATTTTAACTCTATACCAATAATAATAGCACTCAAACGCTATAGAAATATAAGCATTGGGTGTTAAATTTATAAAATACAATTAAAAAGCTATCACAGTCTGCGTGCATTAAATATTCAACATTTATTAGGTTTTTATGTTCAAAGGTTTCCTATGGACAACTCGTACGTTGCGATTATAAAATGCAAGTTTATGGTTGTTACCATTTATAGGTCAGATCAAATTGCATTAACAAAATGTAAATCGATTTTCTCAGGAGTTTATTGCAATTTATTGAACTTCAATATTTTATAACTATCATTTATTTCCATTTAGATGGATTCTTCTGTGCTTGATTTAAAAGATTTTCTTACTTGTTCACAGTGTCAAAGATTTTATGAGCATCCTCGTAAATTAAATTGCGGACATACTTTCTGTGAAAATTGCTTGTTAACTATAAATATAACTACCGATTATATAAATTGTCCAAAATGTGATGTCCAGGTGAGAGTAGGGACTTGGAATGAAGATTCTATTATGCAAACACTTATCGAGGCTTTCAAATCAAACCCTGTGCTGCCCCACTCTTGTGGAGAATGTGAGGGAGAATTATGTGCATTTCAATACCATGTGTGCATTGAATGTAAATTCATTTTGTGCGTTGATTGTTGGAGTCATCATAAACGAGATAAGAAAACAAGAAAACACAAAATTCACACATTTAATAGCAATAAAGAGGATATCATTCTATGTGAAACGCATGACCACAAAATCGAGTGGTTTTGTAAAGAAAATGCTTGTCATATTGCAATTTGCTCTATGTGTGCGAAGGAAGAACATCCCAAACATTATATAGTTAGCTTAGATGAACAAGCTAAGCTATATTTAGATGATATCACGCAATGTGTTCAGCGCAATTATGCTAAGCAACAAATCATTGATAATTACTTCAGTCGAATGAAAAAAGAACAGGAGAACGTATATAATAAGTTTGAAGCAGACATTGAGTTACTCTTCCAAATGCAAAATAATCTCAACTGTGACATTGTGAAAATTCTTAAAGATCAAAAAGCACAATTGAGGGACAAATTGTATCAATATTCAACCGAATTAGAGAAAAATCGTTTCCAATTGCAACATCTTCATTCTGTTTTAGAAAGTCATTCTGAACTATGCCATTATTACAAAACAAAGAATTCTAATTATAATATTGTTAATCAATATTCGCATATTAAGCAGAACGAAAACCAAGAAATGTGCAATTTTATGGAAGTTACAGCAGAATTTTCTGGCATTGCTGAAATCAAGAAGGAATTTGAATTAGCCAAAACAAATTTAGTTGATGCAATTAACCAACTTGAACTAGAAGTCCATCCAATAATGAAGTGCTATGTAACATCTTCAGAAAAAAAACTGGGCATAGATTTTGTTTATGAAACCAGTTTGCGTGTTTGGGACATTTGCTACGACTCGAATAGTCAAAGTTTATTTATTGCTGCATCAAGATGTACTGCATGTCAATTGATTAAGTACTCTCAAGATCAACGTTCAGAAAGTTTATCCATTGATAGTTTAACTAAACTAAAACTAACACCTATAAATAAGGGTATTCTTATAAAAGGCTTGTCAAAAAAAAATGATGAAAGAAGCGTTAAAATTTTTTGTGTTTTTGATGATATGCAGAAACTAGAATTTCGGAATTTCGATTTTCTGGACATTGAAAATGTGAAACTCATTTGCTCCACTCCTGGCAAAAATTATGTATTTTTTTATTGTAGAAGTAATGATCTTTTTAGATACCATTTAATTACCGACGCATATTTTAATTCACATTTACAAATGGTATTTGATGGGCCAGAAAATATGTCTGTGAGTGAGAATTTGGAGCATGTGGTTATTTCAACTGAAAGAGCAACTTGTGTTTTGATTGCTTTTAGTTCGGGAGCAGTTCTGCGTACATTTAGTACTACCTACAAGTGTTTTGTGTTTATTAGTCAAATTATTATTGCTGCGTATAATTGCAACACACACAATTTGGAATTAGTTGATGTTGAAAAAGAAACAGTACAGCAAAGATGTGAAGAAATGAAACTGGAAAATGCCGATGAATCTGTTCCATTTGATTGCTTACACATGGCCTTTGCATCAAATTGCCTATATTTTACTGTTAGAACAAAATCAAAATACGCCATTTACAAAATACCATTGAACAAAAATTAACAACAGTTAGAATTTGGGACACATCTATAGTTTGTTTTGTTTACATTTATATTCGTTGTCAAAAAATTTTGAAAGAAGCTTCATGGTTAGAATGCATCCCAAATTTTTTAGGCGTTTGAAAATTATGATGTGAACTTAATAAAATATACAGTGTGTTTTCTTTTTCAGTAAATTATAGTGCTTATAATTCAAATAAATATCTGATAAACAAATCTAACTTAAGTTAAAAAACAAATAATTTTATGTAATCCATTATTGTCTTTATTCATATATGTGAACCCAGTGGTAGAACCACCAACAGGCCAAAATTAACAGAATATATCTATTTTTATCTGATAAAAAGGGAATTCCTCGCTTAGTTTAGGAGAAAACATTTTTGCATGTATATTTGTTTACTTTCTAATAGATTTTTCAATGTCGAGGTTAAATAGCATACCAATATAATGCAGGTTGACTACCTTGCCATCTGTATAACACATATAGGTCTTTGTTTTTTTCATGATTGTCAAGAATTGCGTTACTTCAAGAGTGCCGTCATCAGACTGCCCGGGGGATAAATTGGCAAAATGAAGCAAGATATATTTTAGAAAGACATGTGTGAGTATTTTCCAATTAAATATAATCTAGTACTGGAAACTGCACAACGTTGTAGGGTGGGAAGTAATCCCCTCCTGCAAGGCTGGCAATATTTTTTACCCGATAACCATATTTGGTCGCAGCAACCACAATTCACATTTGATTTTAGCTCTAGCAAATTATATTTGGATAACTCATAGAAGGAGATAATTCCTCTCATTGATCTAAAGATATGTTGACCTTGACAGTCAATTATTCAGATTTAAATGCATTATTCAGTTTCTAAGCTCAACATTTAAGCCAATTTTTATTTTGGATTTTTGTTGATGAATAGGCGGTGAAATATTGAAGCATTAAACATTTAAAATTTTAGAATATTTCTACAAAACTTTGACTGCTAAAGTTTCCTGTTGAAATAGTAGATTATGTAAGAAATATGTTATGAATTTTGACATTCATGATTACAAATTATTGTATGATTCTAAATTGCTACCAATTTAGTGAATAGACGTACATTTAAATAATTCTAGAATTTCAGTGCTAATTGGTGTAATACATCAGGAGTCTTGCATGACATACAATTCAATCCCTTCAAATAATCAATCCCATAAAGCATTGTAGTGTTTATTTTTTCCTATAAATTATGCTAGTAAAGCGTAAGTCTGGCTTTCAAAAAATAGATGAAAGTAATGGGTGAGCACAATAAAATTGGACAAAATTTACAAGCATCTTAAGAATGGAAAAAATAAAAAGCCAAATTATTAATGTATATTTGTGAATATAAGGATTCATTTTTTTCAATAAAAATTAAATGAATACAACTATATGACTAATTGGTATAACAGTCTCTCAATTTCTTTCTTGTTAATGAATGCAATCGCTGTACATGATTCACCACTCAGTTTTTTATACAATGATTTATCTTCCGTAGGATTTGCTTCACATCTGCGGCAATCCATTAATTTTCATATATCAGTTGTGCAAGCGTGCCAAAAATATCTTCAATAGTTCGAAATTGTGGGAGATCGTTTGGGTTCCTTTTTTGGAACGAATGTAAAAAATTTAATATAATGCGGACATTGTGGGATGACACTTTATCAGGACAAAATACATATTGATTATCAAGATGCTTCGTTTGCAGAAATGCCAGCATTTTGTGTAAGCTTATTTCTGGTCAAAAAAAACATTTCTTCCAATTCTTTGCTGTAAAAAAAGTGTCAGTCCCCCCCCCCGTTTTAAAAATCCTAAGCGCGCCACTGTTGGCTACGACATCAACAAGTTCCTGAGCTAAGTTAAAAGAAACCCTTCATCTTTTACAATATTAAATGGTCTGTAATCTTGGGCACTCATTACAAAAGCTCGATTTACATTTTCTTTTGTAACATTATCAACGCTGGCGACATCGGATTTCTTCCATAGTTAACTGTGACTGTGGGATATTTTGAATTATCGTTTCTACATGATTTGGAATGACGCAGGAGACCAGTAGTGAAATCACTCGGTTTGTAGGTTATCGGTTTTAGACATGAGTTGCAACAAACTAAATCAGAAACAACAATTCCGTCTTCATTGATTATGTCTGAATATTTTTCGAAAATTTGACTTTTCCAGCAACATGCTTCTTACGGCTATAGATTTCAATTTGGCACGCACAATAGTAATATCCCATAGCAGGACTCACCAAATAATACATTAAATGACCCATTTTGCAAAATGCTCAAATGTATTGCAAAACCTTCAATAATTTGCGTTTTATTACGTTAATATGCTAGACAAAAATATTATTGTATTTGAAACATGTTATTGATTTTTGTTTGTCACAGCATACCTATCAATATTTAAGAATGTAAGGTCATTCTCGCAACACGTTTTAATTTATAAATAGTATTTGATAAATTTGGGCTCAAAAGAATTGCAACGCCTCCCAAAATTGTCACGCTCTTGTAGTGGTTTGCTGTTCAATGGGAAAATATTTTCAAAAACAACTACAAACAAAATATTTCATTAATATGCATCACTACACATCAGTTGAACTGCGAAATCTCGCATTTTGATCATGTGGAAAGATTCAATGAAAATTGAAATTGAAAAACGGAAAGGACAATTTTTCATTTTTTCTTTTCAAATTTCATTTTGCCAATTTCCATTTTTTAAATTTTTCAAAAGCAAAACAAAAATTGAAAAATGAAACCTCAAACGAAAATGAAAAATGAAACATTTCAATTCTGTTTTTAGTTTTTGATTTTCGTTTTGGTTGTTATAATTCTTATGTAATTGACTTTCTAAAAAAATGCTAGTGGGGTCAACGCTGTTCACAATATTTTAGAATGAACCAACTCATTTGCCTTAATGAACACGATGAACAACATTCAGAGAGAGCAAGATTTAAAATGTTCAATTTATTGTTTCATATTTTTCTTTTAATTTATTCTTTTGAAAAATGTAATTCAATTGGTGGGACATTTTAAAATATTGTTTCTGATGAATTTTTAAATTTTGGGTGGTTCCTAGAGCAATGTTTCACAGGCTTATAATTCACAAATTCATAAAGATATAAAAAATTTGAAAACACGACAGAATAGAGGAATGTCTCCTTATTCTTTTTCGTTTTAAGATCGTACCTCATCGCTCCAGTCCCTGGGCGCGTTCGGTTACTAATTGTTCACATGGGCATTCGATCCGAATGCCTGAACATTAGGAATGAAGAGAATTTAAAGCTTTTCTTAAAAAGTTTCCAAGTATTTAAATGCACAACAATCCACCTTACTACAAGTTTTCAACATTACTGGAGTGCGTCCATATGTCCGAATTTCTAAATTCGGCCTGTTGTTGATTATCAATTTAATAACTAAGCGAACCGAAATACTATTTATAAAACATGAAACTGCTAATGAATTTATTTTTCATTCCTCAGCAGGGACGTATTTAGGGTGGGGCCACGGCCCCATCAAAAAGACTACTGGCCCCACAATCTGAGTCAACTTAAAAAAAACTTTGTCAACTGGAACTTTAATTCAAGGAATCAAACGAATTCTCGTATTTCCATGAACTTTCACAAATTTGTTTAAAACTAAATCTTTAGAAAGTTTAACGTTTTTTTTTATAAAGACTCAAAATGATCAAGTCCGAAAGTCTTTGATCTGCCATTTTGTTTCTCAAGTAAGATTTGATGCGCTTCATGACCGTGTGCTTTTCCCTCTTAGCAACCGGTTCCTCCCTAGAAATTCCAGTGGAAGATGAAGGCCGTTTTGTTACGAAATTATCCATTCCAATTCCAACCCACAATTGTATGTAATTAAAAGAATAAATAAACCAACTAGATCACACAGAAAAATCACGATGAATGTTAAGCGTGGCTAGCTGAATTCTGATTGATCGTTTTATACCGGTTTATTTACATGCACAGTGAAATACGCACAATAACTTAACCGCGCGCAACGTCTACGTTGTCCCATTAGGCGCAAAGCCTAGCGTTGTCCCACTCATGCACGTACCGCAGCCTTTTATTACATGTATTGTGATTTCTACCGCTGCGAAATTAATTAGATTACAATTAATATAAATTCCTCGAAAATACTTATGTCTAGAGAAATTTTGACTGGCCCCACTTTATTCTACACAAAATATAATTGGCCCCACCTTCCGGTAAAACCTACATACGTCCCTGCTTGTAAACCATTCCTTAACTGGCAACTCATAAATATTTTTAAATTTGAAGTTTTTCACTAAAAGCAGAAGTTTTCATATGAAAGTTTTATTTTATGTATCTTAACAACTAAAAGTACCTTGTAAAAAATATTCGAACGCTAGAATGTCTAAATATTAAATTTTGTTCGATATAGGAAAAGTATATCTTAATAAGTTATATAAACATGTCTAAAATGATATTTTGGAATATTCGAAAATTTTGAACTTATTACATTAGTATACAGAATTTAGTGAAATAAAATCAACTAAATCTAATCTATTTTAAACATGCAATACAAACACAATTAAATTACAAAATTATTTAATATAAATTATGAGTAAAAGTCATATTTCTTCTTCGCTTGTTCAAGCACTGAAATCTTCAATTCTTCCAACGCCATGTTCTTCTTCTGCTTTCTTCGTTTGTGCATGTTTTCTATGCAGCGTTTGCGTTCTTCATCTAGACAACCATTATGAACACGTTCCTTTTCGATCCAGTCACCAATGCAAAATTGTATCATCAAGTCGAACGATTTCAGCATTTGCGAGATCTGACGTACAGAATAGTTGAATTCTCGAAATGATTTGAACCGCCCACTCCAATGACACACTTGGAAGAGCA
>CABFPE010000660.1:182467-214932 GCA_900660155.1 Hofstenia miamia | reverse complement strand
TATATATATATGCTTATTGTTTTCAAAATGTATGCGTACAATTTGGAAATTGTTTCAGAAAGGACATTAGAATATCTAAAATTAATTGTTAATTTAGTTTTTTAAGGCATATAAGGTGATCGAAACCTGGATTTATCCAGTGTTATAATTTATAATGAACCTATGCTATTCAGACCCTCTTTAAAACGTTAGAATGTTGTGTTCAACACTTCTATGATAACTTAAAATTTCTATATTAGGAAAATACGGATCAACCAATCAGCATTAGCTAAGAATACACCGGCTACAATGAATAATAGGAGAAGAATCACTGGTTTGAAATAATGCTATTAGCTTGACTCAACTTCCTTTTAAATTAGAGCAAGGACTCCTGCTAAAGAGCTCTCCCTGTAGCACTGAATATTCCTTAGAATTATAAAAACTAAAACCCATCAATTAATAATTTTCTTTATCAAAACATGTGTCACTTGTAATAATCTCTTTAAAGAGCAGAAATATGTATAAATTTTTAAAACAAAGTATGAAGCCCATTTTGGCCCATGAGATTTCGACCAACACATTGTCGAAATATTTTTGTAAGCAGAGGTTGAATATTAATGAAGTTGAAAAGAATTTTGTTTTTACAGCATAATAAAAGTAATTGCGATGTTTCTGCTGTGACTTTGAATATAAATCATATTAATGCTCCTATTGTAGACACTTTTAAATATTTAGGATTAAGCATTGACTTAAAGTTAGTTTAACTTTCACATTAATACAATTGTTAGAAAATTAGCTATAGGTATAAAAAGTATGACACTAGTAGTTGGGCAATTACCACCTTGAGCGATAATTCAATATTTTCAATGCTTTTTTATGAGTCATCAAAATTACGCAAACATTTTTTACTGATCTAAGCGTTGTGCTTCATAAAAAACTTGACATTCAAATTAAAATGGGCATTAAATACCTCATCGAAAACTAAGGATTACAATTCTAGGTCAATTCTCTTTCCAAAACAATTAGCCATATTGAATACCATTCTGAAATTCTTCAAGCTAATCTGAAACCACCTTATAATACGAATAAAATACCGAGATTTACTCATAAACCGATTATCAAAACTTTTTACATGTGTTAAGTATAAGAAATCCTTCATTAATGTCGACATTCGAATCTGTAACTCGCTACCTAGAAAATTTATAAACATCAAAAAATTGAAATCTTTTAACAAATACTTAAAAATCTTCCCTAAGCAAAAATATATTTCTGGTTAATCATGGCTAGGATACAAATTTTATAACAATGACCATGCTATAATTCGTTACTAAAAACTGAACGATGCATGGTTATTTGACTTATAATTAAATTTTTGAAATATTCTTTACATGTTCATAAATATTAAGGAATAATTTACATAAATCTATAAACAAATTAAGAAATTAAAAGTGTTTGAAAACGAAATTAATAAACATTTCTATAGTTCTAGAAAGAAAAAGCGATGTTTTAGATTCCATAATATTAACCATTTAATAAACCGCATCTAAATTCGGGGTAAGCCAAGCTCCTAGCTTTAATTGGGTTACTAAGTATATAATTTTGTGTTATGCATTTGTTTTCTCAGTGTTGTTCATTGTTGACGCTGCTTAGAATTGTAAACAGTATTTTCTATTGTAAAAATCAAATCTAAATATAGATATTTTCTTTACTTCCTTGCATAGTTCAAATCGTTAGAATTTTATTCATATTTGTAGACCCAATCTTATTGCGAATTATATATTTGCCTATGCTAAACAAATTATATACAAATAATTACACTTATATTGATGGTTTTTAATGACACAAATTTGACTAATTTCGAATGACAATGAGGAGCAATATATCAAAAGGGCTATACATTACTTTGGGAGCTATCCTCTTGACATCAGAGGGTATGAATTATTCCATAATTGCTCCCTTTTTCCCGATTGAAGCACGGCACAAAGGTACATCTGATGTGATGATAGGTGTAATAATGGGATCATTTAGTTTTTCAAGTTGGATCTTTGCAATATTTCTTAGCAAATTCGTTCTAATAGACTAAAATTCTATTTCTTGAACAGTGGCTGCATGATTGGTGCAGTCTCTTTGGTATGCTTAGGATCACTAGAGTTCTCAAGTCCAGGATTTCCGTTTTATATCATGTCACTAATGTGCAGAATTGTGAATGGATTGTCTTCTGCAATGATGTGGTCGTCTGCTTATCCTGCATTGTGCTCTATTAATGAAGATTGGACTGATGTATTGGCACCTGTAATAGAGTTAAGTATAGGGTTAGGAGCAATTATTGGTCCACCTGTGGGCAGCTTTATATACAGTATTTCAGGGTATGCTGTCACGTTTTACGTCATAGGAAGTTTCGAAATTTTTCTGTCAATAATATTTTATTTCTCAACATTTCTTTTTATAGATGAAACTATGGATGAAAAAGAAAATGATGATAAAAGATCAATGACCGCACTTTACAATTTAGGTAAAAGCTACGAAATCATTCTTTTGTCAATTCCTTTCATTATCAATGTTTCAATGATTGCACTGATTGACACCGTTCTTGCGCATTATTTAGTCAACATTCTGTCCATGACTACAGATACTAATGGATTGGTATTTGCAATTCAAGCGACATCATTTGCCATTGCTAACATTTGCAATCTTCCATTGCCCCGCTTAGGTTACAGTGGGATACTATATGCAATAGGACCGTTCTTCATTGCCACTGGCGGTTTTGCTTTTTGTTTTCAAGCATATTTTGAAACATTACAATGCTTTACTTTCGTATGCTTGTGCTTAATTGTCATTTCACTTGGATCATCCGCAATAATCATGAATAGCTATCTGGTTTTTGATAAAGTTCTTTTACGCATAGATTTGGCAACTACTGATAATGTAAAATTAATCAGCGCTAGTTGGCTCAACATATTATTTAACTCAGGAGGCATCTTTGGGGCAGCATTCTTTGGTGGGGTATACTATCATAAATTTGGTCTTTTTGCTACATTTTTTACCATTAGTCTATTAGCTGCATTGACATTTGTAATGATAGTTTTTCTTTTGCATTCATTGAGTTTACTGCGAAAAGTATATTTTCGTAAAGAATCAGAGGCGTCATGCAATGGACATATTTAAAGCGGGCCAAAGGCGATATATCTATGGCTAACAAAAATTATTATCCTGGGAGCTACAACTAGTGATTTAACTGAAAGCAGAAAACACAGTTCAATTTATATAGACCGCAATCATCTCGTTTTTGTTGCATTTACATAAATGATTGCAATCAATACTTGTATTTGTATTGAATATGTTATAGGAAATATAATCCTCAATTAGATATGTGTACTGCACGATACAATAATTGTAATAATGTAAATATTTAAAGCTATGTGCATATAAAAATATATTTCATAATGTTGATAATACACTTTTAATATACATGTGTATTACCTCTAGAAGCATCAACAGGTCATCTTAGAACGGTTTTTGATAATTAAACAGTAAAAATAACACCTTGTTATTGCAAAAAATTTTAATGTTTTTAAATAAAAACATTCCATATTTTATATTAAGAAACAAACATTAGAAAAATTCATTTAAGGTTACTGGTTGCTAAGCCCATTATAGTGCGCGTTGTAATATGCTAATTTTGAAATAGTTTAAATTAGTGTGGTTTCTTGTCTTAATTGGTTGCATCGTTTGCACTCTGCCTCAAGGGGTGATACACGGTCAAACGTGTGTGTCAAGCTTAATTACATAATTGCTCGGCACTCAAATCCACGATAAGTTTGAACGTATATCATACCTCACCCTTACTAAATAAGTAGAGCTGTGACCATCGGGTTGTGAAACGTGCAATTGCTTTTAAATGTGACAGTTTACTTTTTAACAAACCACTAGTCTACTCGTGGTCTTAATTTTTAGCGTCAAATCATGAGTGTATTGAATGTCACGGACTGTTCGACCTATTGTGAAAAAGCTTTAATGGCAACAATTTGCTGTTTTGATGTAATATAATAATGTCATGGTCAAAATATTTGTTACTGTAAATTCACAAATCTGCTAAAAATGAGAACCGACTTTTGTGTATTTTGAATTTTTTGTAAAAAATTTCTTTAGCAAAACTGTAGCATAACGCAGCACTGCCAAACGTGGTGCAGATGGTATTTACTAGTGACCAATATCTTTTTACCATGACTACAATTGCGCANTATATATATATATATATATATATATATATATTAGAATGGAATCCACTATTTGACGCATTTCGATCTTTTATTGATCATCGTCAGAAATATATTCCCAGAGACGATTTTTTTACAAGATTATAAACTACACATAATTAACTAAAATATTTTCTACATCCTCAGATTTAAAATAGATGTAATCTTTGATATGTTTTTATTTGTTTGTTCAGCATATTGGCCCCGTTCTAGTTTCGTTAAATATAATACTTCTCCTATTTTGGTATCCTTAGTTTTTATAATGATGGTAAAATTTTCTTTTTTAACTTCATGGTGTTGAAATATTTTAGTATTTAAATGTCCATTAATATGCTCTTTTATGCGCTTCCCATAATGGCGGCTTGTTTCTCCAGTAATGTACAATTTGTTACAATTGTCACATTGATATTTATAAACTATTGAAGAAACTAAGTCTTCGGGAATGTTGTCTTTGTTTTTAAAAAGATGTTCAGTTTTCAAAGAACTAAAAATTGGAATAAGTCTTGATCTTATGAGCTTTTTATTGATATTTATTAAGTTCTTTACAACTTCTTGATGTTGGCTCTCTATATATGGAAGTTTCCAATATATTTTGATTGAGTCATTAACTTTGTTATATTATCTTGTTAAATCTGTCGTGTAATAATTTTTTTAATTAACTTATGCGGATAACCATTATTTTCGAAAATTGTGTATAATTTGTCAAGTGCTGATGCTAGAGCTTGGTAATCGGACGATATTGCGCAAATTCTTTTGTAAATTGCTTTGACGCTGTTGATTTTAAACTTATTGTCACAATATGATGTAAATGGTATATATAGGCCAGTATTGGTAATTTTTTAAAATATTTAAAAAATCAAATGACTGAAATTCAATTTACGATGGAAAATCAAGTTGACAACCAATTAATATTTCTAGATACTCAAATTTCAAATCATATTACGACTTTATCTTCAAAATTACCAACACTATGTTGAACAAACAAATGAATACATATCAAAGATTACATCTATTTTAAATCTGAGCATGTGGAAAATATTTTAGTAAATTATAATGTGTAGTTTATAGTTTTGTAAAAAATCGTTTGGGAAAATATTTCCTACGATGATCGATAAAAGATCGAAACGCGTCAAATAGCAGTGGATTCCATACTAAAATGCATTTATGTAGCATTTCTTTTATATATATATATATATATAATGTCCCCTCTTCTTAAAAAAGAAAATGTTTGAGTTCTTTCAATTCGCATTTTGATAAAACTAAACCATGGTTTTTTGAATTATAGTTAAATTTTTAACTGTCCTTAAAATTAATAAATATATAGAACAACACACCTAAATTAATAAATAAATGTGTTTAATACGAAATTAATAATTATTCCATAGTTATACAAAGGAAAGGCGAGGTTTTCAATTCCATTATTAGACAGCACTAAATTTGATAAAAACCAGGCTCCTAACTATAATTGCATTTGAAATTCTAAAATTTGTATAAGTATTAGTTGTTTTCTTTGTCCTGTTTATTGTTGACGTTGTTAGAATTGTAAAAAAACAACTCTAAATATATATATTTTCTTTTTCCTTGGAGAGTGCCAATCGTTAGAATTCTGTTCATATTTTTAAATCTAATGGTCTTGCGAATGATATATTTGCCTATGTTAAATATTTACTATAAAAATAATTACACTTGGATTGATAATTTTTAATGACACAAATTTGACTAATTTCGAGTGACAATGAGGAGCAATATATCAAAAGGGCTATACATTACTTTGGGAGCTATCCTCTTGACATCAGAGGGTATGAATTATTCCATAATTGCTCCCTTTTTCCCGATTGAAGCACGGCACAAAGGTACATCTGATGTGATGATAGGTGTAATAATGGGATCATTTAGTTTTTCAAGTTGGATCTTTGCAATATTTCTTAGCAAATTCGTTTCTAATAGACTAAAATTCTATTTCTTCAACAGTGGCTGCATGATTGGTGCAGTCTCTTTGGTATGCTTAGGAGCACTAGAGTTCTCAAGTCCAGGATTTCCGTTTTATATCATGTCACTAATGTGCAGAATTGTGAATGGATTGTCTTCTGCAATGATGTGGTCGTCTGCTTATCCTGCATTGTGCTCTATTAATGAAGATTGGACTGATGTATTGGCACCTGTAATAGAGTTAAGTATAGGGTTAGGAGCAATTATTGGTCCACCTGTGGGCAGCTTTATATACAGTATTTCAGGGTATGCTGTCACGTTTTACGTCATAGGAAGTTTCGAAATTTTTCTGTCAATAATATTTTATTTCTCAACATTTCTTTTTATAGATGAAACTATGGATGAAAAAGAAAATGATGATAAAAGATCAATGACCGCACTTTACAATTTAGGTAAAAGCTACGAAATCATTCTTTTGTCAATTCCTATCATTATCAATGTTTCAATGATTGCACTGATTGACACCGTTCTTGCGCATTATTTAGTCAACATTCTGTCCATGACTACAGATACTAATGGATTGGTATTTGCAATTCAAGCGACATCATTTGCCATTGCTAACATTTGCAATCTTCCATTGCCCCGCTTAGGTTACAGTGGGATACTATATGCAATAGGACCGTTCTTCATTGCCACTGGCGGTTTTGCTTTTTGTTTTCAAGCATATTTTGAAACATTACAATGCTTTACTTTCGTATGCTTGTGCTTAATTGTCATTTCACTTGGATCATCCGCAATAATCATGAATAGCTATCTGGTTTTTGATAAAGTTCTTTTACGCATAGATTTGGCAACTACTGATAATGTAAAATTAATCAGCGCTAGTTGGCTCAACATATTATTTAACTCAGGAGGCATCTTTGGGGCAGCATTCTTTGGTGGGGTATACTATCATAAATTTGGTCTTTTTGCTACATTTTTTACCATTAGTCTATTAGCTGCATTGACATTTGTAATGATAGTTTTTCTTTTGCATTCATTGAGTTTACTGCGAAAAGTATATTTTCGTAAAGAATCAGAGGTTTCATGCAATGGAAATATTTAAGCGGGCCAAAGGTGGTATATCTATGGCTAACAAAAATTATTATCCTGAGGGTTACACCAGTGATTTAACTGAAAGCAGAAAACACAGTTCAATTTATATAGACCGCAATCATCTCGTTTTTGTTGCATTTACATAAATGATTGCAATCAATACTTGTATTTGTATTGAATATGTTATAGGAAATATAATCCTTAGATATGTGTACTGCACGATACAATAATTGTAATAATGTAAATATTTAAAGCTATGTGCATATAAAAATATATTTCATAATGTTGATAATACACTTTTAATATACATGTGTATTACCTCTAGAAGCATCAACAGGTCATCTTAGAACGGTTTTTGATAATTAAACAGTAAAAATAACACCTTGTTATTGCAAAAAATTTTAATGTTTTTAAATAAAAACATTCCATATTTTATATTAAGAAACAAACATTAGAAAAATTCATTTAAGGTTACTGGTTGCTAAGCCCATTATAGTGCGCGTTGTAATATGCTAATTTTGAAATAGTTTAAATTAGTGTGGTTTCTTGTCTTAATTGGTTGCATCGTTTGCACTCTGCCTCAAGGGGTGATACACGGTCAAACGTGTGTGTCAAGCTTAATTACATAATTGCTCGGCACTCAAATCCACGATAAGTTTGAACGTATATCATACCTCACCCTTACTAAATAAGTAGAGCTGTGACCATCGGGTTGTGAAACGTGCAATTGCTTTTAAATGTGACAGTTTACTTTTTAACAAACCACTAGTCTACTCGTGGTCTTAATTTTTAGCGTCAAATCATGAGTGTATTGAATGTCACGGACTGTTCGACCTATTGTGAAAAAGCTTTAATGGCAACAATTTGCTGTTTTGATGTAATATAATAATGTCATGGTCAAAATATTTGTTACTGTAAATTCACAAATCTGCTAAAAATGAGAACCGACTTTTGTGTATTTTGAATTTTTTGTAAAAAATTTCTTTAGCAAAACTGTAGCATAACGCAGCACTGCCAAACGTGGTGCAGATGGTATTTACTAGTGACCAATATCTTTTTACCATGACTACAATTGCGCATAGTCCTATCTTCCTTTTAAATTATGGGAATTTATTCTATAAAAGAATCTAAACAAATGAATTTTCATTCCGAAATAATTATGTATATAGTTCTCCCAGTAAGTGTAAGTACATAAACATGCGTGTTTACAATTAATTTGGGATCTTTTTTAATCCCCCCCCGCAATAACATTTTTTCATAGAAGATGGAATGATTGCATTGAAAACATATATTTACATATAGCCCTAACTCTAGTCTCTGTCAATTCTTTTCCGGATTTCCCCGGATAGTTCTTCATTCCACCAGATTATTCTTCACTTTTCAGGATCTATTCTTCACTTAATTTTAACCATCATCCTAAACTAAAGTCAGAAAAACCTATATTGCTATTTTTTATAGACCTAAGCCAAAGTCTGAAATCCATGTTTCATAAACCTAAAACCTCAGTTCTTAACCTAATCTAAATTCTTATTTGTTGTAGGCCAAAACCCCAAACCAAAGTAAGAAGAGCTTAAATGCCTATTTTTTATAGACCTAAGCCCTAAGCCAAAGTAACAAATCCATGTTCCTTAAATCTAGTGCCTAAATTTTGATGATTTCATTGTTCTAAACCGTAAACCAAAGTCACCAATTTTGTTTCCTGTTTCCAATGCAAACATTCCATGTTCTATGAAAATAATGGTAGTGCGGTGGGGAAAGCAGAAAAGGTCCCTAATATGTGACTGTGACACAGACATTGAAATTGGCCGAAAACTTAGTCCAGAGCCCGATTCACTTACATCAATGCTAATTCAGTTCATTTTTATGATTATTACTAAAAATTTGTTTTTCAATTTTGATAGACCACAGTTCTATTAAAATATTTTAATAAAAACTATTCCCTGAAATTGCAAAAAAGTAATTAAATTTAGAGGATTACCAATACACTAATGTCAAATTTTAGTTTTATTTTCCAACACGTTGTTTATAAATCTAGGTTTATTTCCAAAGGCTGTTAATGAAATGCTCGAATCCATTTTTTGGAAATTCACAAGCTTTCTCCGTTTGTTTATATAGTAGAATATAATATCAGTGAAAACAATACAATTTTTACCGAAAGTATTAAATTAGATTCTAGTTGAAATCGGGTTATATCTGCAAGTTTGACACACGTTTGATCATGCATCACCTCACACCTTCCAACTTGAGGTTAGTTGTTTACAGAACAATTAAGATTGACACACAAGTTGGACCTTTAAGGTAATAAAACAGCTTGGTGCTTCTTTTGTTAACATCAATAAGCACAGTATTTATTCGCTGTTAATGTACACAAGTTTGATGTTTACAAGTTGACATCACGCCACTAACTGCTAGAAGTAATCTCAAGATGTTACTGAATAACCCATATCATGTTCAAAACAACAAACAAACATTTTAACTTCGATCAGCTATCTTGCAAAAATGATCTGCGATAGAATTTTTTAAATTAAAACAAATTGAGTTTTTGAAAAAAAAGTTATACTTTGTATATGTGCTCTTAACACTACAAAGTCCGAGCGGTGAAATTTCACCGCTTTGCACATCTTAAATGCATTTGTAATGTCTCATGTAATGAGAATTTAAATAGAAATACAGTTTATTTATTTTTCTCATACTTTCTTTCATTTGATTTTGTTTTCGCTAGCTTTACTTGAATGGGTCAATTCGGACAACTGCATGAATTTAAGATATAGAATCTTTGGACTTTCGAGTGTTACACGTTTTTTTTATAAGAAACCAGTTTATAAGAAACCTACATGTAGAATCTCGAAAAACTAAAAAAACTTTTGGAACTACATTATATGACTATTTTTCAAATAAGAAACTTTTTTCATACTTATTTACATTTCTTTTGCCTTGGCAAAAGCTGTAAGCCATCATCGTTTATCTAAAAGAAGTTATTTTGTTAGAATAGACATTATCAATATTACTTTTACATATGACTACTGTATATATAGTTGATATTTGTTGATATTTTGTGTTGTGTTTATCGTATGACTACTGTATAGTTAATATTGGTTAAGTTTTTGTGTTTTGTTCATAATTTAGAATTAAGAAATAATTTATAACTATATCACTCATTGGATGAAAATGTTTATCAAATAATTAGAAACTAAATAAAAAGTTTTGGAACTAAAACACCAAATTTTTTGCCAAAATTAAGAAACTTTTAGAACTAGCCCCTTCACCTAGTTTCTTTTTTAAAAAACACGTGTAATGTATTGGAAACTAGGCGTTCGGAAACTTTATTTTCATCGTTTTTTGTAAAGCAAAGTTATGTGTGCCTCTTTGAATCACTCTGGGAATTTCTTAGATATAGTTAATTCGGTAAAGATGTACTCAAAGGGCAATGGCGTTTGTCATATGAGTTGTCATATGAGTACCTTGAGTTCCTGTGGAAGCTGATATCGCAATAAACTCCATAGGCTTGAAGGCAAACCTTAGCACTTTTTGAACATATAAAATGTTTCTTTGTACACCTTGTATTTTTAATAAAATACCATTCTTTCAGTACTGTTGAAACTCTGTCTTACAACAGCATTGAGGTTGCATCATTATTCAACATAGTGGTACCAAGAATTTACATCATGCTTTTTATTGCATTAATTTCATTGGGCAAAGCTTATCACTATTTGTCAAATTATGAAGAAAGTTCCATTTCGATTTTTGTGAAAATTGGCATTGTTTTCGCTTTCAACACTGGGGTTTACATAACTGGGCATTAGATGTATGCAGACCAGTTATATTTGGTCGCGGTCCCGAAAGACGTTTTTGGTCTGTGTCGCGAAAAGTACATTTTGGTCCCCATTCCTGTTTGATCCGGGTAGTCATTAGCGTCTTTATGTTTATTATAATGATAACTTTACAATTTTATTAACTGATGATAACGAAAATATTCAAATATGGGCAACCAATATATGTGGCTTGTGAAATTACTATTAATCGTACTATTTTTTAATAATTGGAATGCTTAATGTAATGTATATTAAACTAGAGTATGAATTCTTGATATAATACACATATGGGTATCTGGTCTCGATGTAGCAATTTAGGTCCCAATATCTGATCCCAGTTCCTGTGGAATCAGATAAGGGAATGAAACCAGGTTGCGAACCCACACCTCTACTTGGCATCAACGAACTTACACATATTCCTAGCTTGTTTATAAGGCCGGACACACACAGCAGGGTGATGCACGAAAATCGATTTAATTGCTCTTGAGGGCCGGCACCCAGATGTATGCGGAGTCTTGGGCAATTGTCTGTAACATCGATAATGAGGTTGCAGATAATTGCTTTATTGGGAATCTTAATGGGTAGCTGCAAACTTATCTTGATGTGCGCGTCGTCTTGGGTGATGAATAATTTTAGAAAATCATATCAAATCGTTTAAATATATATCTCCATTGTAAATATCAATGTAATGCAATTTACAAGGTGTCCGTAAAGTCTGGACACAGGAAAATTAACTATTTTTCAATGTAGGCTTTAAAATTATTCATATTTTTTGTATCAATGCTTCAAGAAAGAGTTAAACTTATAGTTCCAGTGCCTATGGAGGCTTAATTTAAACATTTAATGTACTTTATCCGGAAATAAGTTCACTTATTTAGATAGTCGCGAAATTATGAAATTTTATTGTGTCCAGACTTTATGGACCATGTAGTTAGAGCTCAATGAATGTAATTATTATTATAATAATGAAATTATAAATTGTCAATCATATTTTACATCGAATTGCATTAAATTACTTCCAACTTAGAGAGATCAAATTCTATTGCAACTAAAGGCGGTGCTATGCTGCTGGCGATTTTGTTTAAGCTTTTGTCCAGATTTTTCTTCAGATAATTAAATATTTACAAATTTCACAGCAAGGTTGAACAGCGCAAGAAATGTTTACAAATACATACCCTTTATGATTAACGTACATATTAGGGCAGTTCACACGAGGCGGATGATCCGGTAAAAAGCAAATGATGCGGCTAGCCGCATTAAGGGCATCTACTTGAGCTCCGCATTAGTAGCCGCATTATCTCGATTTAATTGCTCTTGCAGAGCAGAATTCACTCCTCCGCATCAAGCCGTATTAGTGATAGATAAACAACTTGTCAATCATTTTGTTCGCCTTCTTCAATTGTTATTGGTTTTCTACCTTGTATGTAACCAATTAGAATTCTCCAAACTAAATATATTTTACATGTAACCCGGATTATTAAAATCTACAAAAAAAACAATTTTGATCAACTGTAGTACAAAAAATTATTAGTGCTAAATTCAGCAGCGAAAATATTTGAATAAAGAAATGTTTACACGAAAGTTGGCCTGAAATTTCAAGCAGAATAACATTTAGTTTCAATAGGGAAACCACCGCAATAGTTAGAAGCGAGTTAATGCAAGTTAGCAAAATTCAAACAACTCCATACGTACGGCTTAACGGCAATTAATCCAACCAGCTTTAGCTGCACAAATGAGCGGCTGTACACTCAGATTTCTGTTTTGCTTTAAGCTCCAACTTCTACTGAGTTGCTCTGTGAACTGAGACTTCTCCTGAGTTGCTTTGCCAACTCAGTCTCTATAATGTTCTTCTCACCCTGATTTAAATCCACAAATCTCTCACGAATTTAGCTGTCCAAAGTTGCGAAAATCCCCTGTAAGTATTGCGTCAAATAAAGTTTTCTATTTCTTTAACAATAGAGAATTTGCATGCATAGTCTTATTATATTTTATTTATAAATATTATAAGCAACATAAACATATACGATAAATTGTTTAGATAGGATTAAAGAATCACAACATAAATTTTTAATCGCGAACTTATATACTTAACCCAAATTCGCAGTAAAACTTGGGCTTCGGGGAAAAAAGTCTTTTCTGGGTAGTAGAATTAAAAAGAAAGAAACAACCCCGCGTTTCTTTAGCTAAACAGAAAGCGAGTTCTTAATAAATATTTATTTAGGGGAAAATAATTGCCACAATTAATAATAGCAATTATTTATTTTTGGTGGACTGAAATATGCCATAATTAATAATAGCAATTATTTATTTTTGATAGACTGAAATATGCCATAATTTATTTCTAAGAAATAAATTATTATGCCAATGTTTCCACTCATGTTTCAACTCACTATTGTGCAGTCCAGTCTCAGCCAATCAGATTTCAGACACACTTTATGCTGCGTATCATTAACAAGTTTATGCAGTTAACCATGAGTAGGTCAATGAGCCAGCAGGCAGTCAAACATTACTTCAAATACCAATCTGATGACAGATATCATTGCATTTGTGGTGTTACTTAGAAACAGGCAAAAAACAAGGGATACTCCAATCTTACGAGCCATATCATAAAGATCATCCCAACTGGCAGAATGAGATCATTGCACCAAACACAATATTAGGAGCTGTGAGCAAAACTACACAGAATATCTTCAGTTGGATTGAATGGGTGGTCATGAAGAACCACGAGTTTACATTCCTGGAGAAGTCAATTACCTGTTGAAACACTAATCTGGAGCCAATTTCAACAAAAACTCTCATGAAATATATTGAGAAAGTGGTCGAGATGAAAATTTCTGTGAAACTAACACCAAGATTTACGCATTTTTGGCATGTTTTGCGGATTCAAGTGTTGATTTGCAAACACCTTTTCTTGAATTTTCGCCTCTTTTGGAAGGAGGAGATTCGACAGCTGCCAGTCATAAAGAGTTTCTCATTGCAATCCTGGCCTTGTATCAAAAGAACCTGAAAAATTTCGCATTTCTTGTTGTGGACAATGAAAACACACAAGGCTTTTGCAAGATAAAATCGGAAAATCGATGGTCAGATGCTCAATTCATCGTTTGAATCTTGCTATGAATCAGTACCTACAACAGTACCAATGTATTCTCGAGAAAAAACACCTTCTGATGCGAAAACTTTCGACAATTAAAAAGTCGGCAGCTCTGAGAAAGAAGACTCCTCTTCGACCTGTAATGCACAAGACGCGCTGGTCTTTGACATTTCAAATGACTCTTCATTACATAAACATAAAAGAATTTCTGGACATATCCTAACCCGACCTAGCTTCACTCATCCCATCTGCCTACGACCATCTACTCATTGAAAATTTGCTGGAAAACATGAAATATTTCGAGTCTTTAATGAAGAAATTACAAGAAGAAAAGGTCACTCTGGTTGATGTGCGTATTCTCTTTGATGCATTGCTCAACCAATTCCCCGAAATGAAATTTCATCTGGACAAAAACGCAGACATCATACACTCTACCGAATTCGAGAATGGTGTCATAAAAGTTCAAGATGAGAAAACAGCTGAGTTGACAGTGGCTGAAAAAATGCATTGAATTTCTGAAATCAACTGTGCTGATGTGGAAGAAGCGCCAACATGTTCCTATTTTGCTGATAGTATTCTTGAAAGCAAGCATCAGAAAAAAACATGACGAGTATGGCAATTTGAAGTGGATCCCCCGTACCTCGAATCTTGCTGAGATCCTTCAGCCAAGCAAAAAATGGTTACTCCTCTCAGAAATTCGATGTCACCAATGAATCTTGAATTTGCAATGTTTCTTAAGCTGAATCGTCGTTACTGGGATGCAGCAACTGTTTCGTCTTTGTTTTAGAAAAAAAAGTGCTAGATTTGCTTAGAATTTTTGAGAATTTACATTACAGATAAAATTAGTTTTCCAGAAGAAATATTTCAGCAATTATTGCAATAATTCCATTATTTATTTTTCAGATTAGAAAATACTCATTATTTATTTTTGACTTATTTCCTTCTCAAAAATAAAAATAATTTATTTTCCAGTCGAAATAATATGGCCCTAAAATATTACCGAGCTCTGCCTCCGCATCTCGTGTAAACGGGGGTATTAATGATTTATTCAAAGGCAACAAAATTATTTACTGTTAAGTAATCAATCAGTGCATGCTTAGCACTGATTAGCATTCTGAAAACATTACGGAGGTGTCTTGCAATCAAGTGTGTGCAATCAACTCAACTAATTAATAAAAATCCTGTTGGCCTTGTATACATGGCAACTACAGCTATTGGCGCATGGAATTATTATTTGCTTTATCTGTTTGACCCTATTTGTAAACTGCCCTAATTAAAATATATTCAACTAAATTGGTTTTACATAGTTTGCCACATACTGCAATAAAGTAAAGTAAGCCAAAGAGTTAAAAAAATTAATTTATAAATTTACAATAAGCAATATTGGAATGTACATAGCCAATGTAAATAAAGTTGGCTGTGATCAAGAAGTACCTAATGACAAGACATTACATTGAAAATCTTATTTAAAACTTAAGGACTGACTCAATAATTTGTATTTCCATTTCAAAATGATATTATTTTTCATGCAATGCTGAAGTACAAATATTCTTAAAAATTGTTTTATTTAATTGTCCTTAATAATATTGAGCGTTATATAATTAAGCAACAATTACTATTAATATATACATATGAGAAAATTTGGTGCTATCAATTTAGTTAGTTTTGTAAAATTTATTTAAAACGGTTTTTTTCATAATTTCCACATGGACAATAAATGGAATGAATGTATTGACTCTCTTTTGTAATAGTGTTCACTTAGAAGGTTTATTTGTAAATTTTGATATTGTGTATTTTGGTAGATAAATTTCTTTAAATTCTCTTATTTCCTTTAAGAAATTTCTTCAAATTCTTTATAAAACTTGCCAATTTCTTGCAAAGAAATTAAAAAGATTCTTAAAGTTCTTTAAAGAATTAAAAGATATATCTTTAAATTCTTCTATTTCTTAAAAGAAATTTCTTTAATTTCCTCAAAAAACTTGCCAATTTCTTGCAAAGAAATGTAAAAAGTTTCTTTAAGATCCTCAAAGTTATCAAAGAATTTTGAACTAGGGTGTCTTAATAATATTGAGCGTTATATAATAAAGCAACAATTACTATTAATATATACATGTGGGAATATTTGGTGCTATCAATTTAGTTAGTTTGGTAAAATTTATTTAGACCAGTTTTTTCCATAATTTAGCTACAGTATCCAGTGTGTTTTGTATGCCATTAAATCATTGGCTATGAACATTTCCCAAAAATGACTAAGCCAGGGAAACTTTGATTGACATGTGCAAACATTACGTAATGCTCTGGGAGTGTTGATGCTGCACTCCGATTGGCTGAATAGCTAGAAAATTTGAAGGTGGTTACTAAAAATAGAAATCAAGGCGTGTTCAGGCCCCATTGGTTGACCCTGAAGAATCAAAGGGGAGTGTATAAATAGGCCAGAGATAAAACACTAATAGAGAGCAGTTGGAGCCTGCAGAGACTATTGAAGGGAGTGGTGTGGGCTCACCCAAAAGATAAAGACAGAGCAGTTTGGAACTGCAGGGACGTAGAAGGAAGTGCTACTCAATTGCTTCATAGATAAATCAACCTGAAGTTAAAACATACAGACGATTTTGGTGCCACCTGACAACCAGAGGGTTATAAATCGAGATCCCACCTTGCCTGAGATGCAAAGAAAGAAACATGTTTCCCTGGTAAGAACTCCATTGTGTTTGAAACATCGTATAGAAATGAGCAGCCAATAGTTTTTCGAGG
This sequence comes from Hofstenia miamia, assembly GCA_900660155.1. NCBI lineage: Eukaryota > Metazoa > Xenacoelomorpha > Acoela > Hofsteniidae > Hofstenia > Hofstenia miamia. Next base: position 198,019 of record CABFPE010000660.1, on the reverse strand, counting down.
TTTTAGTAATATATAGCATTTTATATTAAACAGTACAGTGGTTAAAATAAAAGTTAATAAACTCTTTTAATTTTTTCAGTATTTAAACCAACCTTAATCATGTATTTAAACTAAGGTTGTCTCAAAAACATACCTAAAGTTCATTATAAATGTACAATTGTGAATAATTAGTTAACTGTCAGTGGAAGGTTAAGCATCACTAGAGAGTAGTAGGTCAAATTGTAACAGTAAATTAATCCTATTTTGATAAACTGTTAGGAATAGGAGCTGCTGCTAGAATATTTTTCCAGAATCAGCATTACTAGGAAATTTTCTTTGCTAGGCAATAAGGTAACTTTTTGGGAAAGAATTGGTTTAGTCATGATTGCAAAAATAAACTACCCTGATGTATGCGCCTGGCCTAACAGTTAAAACTTTCTTCACTTTGGTTGAAAATTTCTTTTAAATGTTTCATCTTTAGTGTGAGTAATTATCTTACAAGCATCAGAAATCTATAATTTGAATTTTTAGAGATATCATTTATGTTATACTTATTCGGAAATGATAAGAAGCATTGCTCAGGGTCATGATACCATTCAAATAATATTAGGAATATTGCCAGCAATTGTTGGAAACATTATTTGCTAATTTTCATTTGGAGCAGTTGATTTTGGAGTATTTAAAGTATTGCTATTTTGAATTTGGTTTGCAACCAATTTCTTTCAAGCTATTTCAATCCTGATAGGTACACAAATCAAAACAATGCAGTAAACCCAAAAAGGATATTCAATAGAATAGAATTGAATTTTAAAGCGTTCTAATATTTCAAATATGAACTGGTTAGTGGGGAATTTAGTAGGGTGATTTTCAGATAAATGGCACAAATCAATTTTAATTTTATGATAAGATGAAACTCAATTTTTTAAATGTTGAATACATGTACTATAAACTTTACAATCTCACAGTTCATTTTGCAAAACAGTTTCATTTAAAGATTTATTATTTCCCCACATTTAACAATTGCAATCAACAATGAAGTATGCTACTAATATCCATAACAGGAAACTTTTACCTACATTTTTACAATTGATGACAGTGTTTATATTAGGTTTTTTGCGTCCTGATTAATGAAATATGAAATACACTTTGCATCTAGAATAAAATTTATATATCATTCACTGCTTCTATTGTTTTTTATGCTTTAGCTTTCATTTAATGGATATACTTGTGTTAAAAGTAAACATATATTTCCTTGTCTCATGTAAATAAATTCAATGAGAGATGAGAGCAAATGTGTAGAATAAATCGCATTTTACTACATGGCAAAACAAAAACTATTAAATCCCCTTATCATGATTTTCAATATTTGTAAATTTTTTAAATTTAATGAGTATTTCATGTACATATGTACTTAAACACTTTTCAAGTGGTGAATATTGTGTGGATATAATTTTGAATCCTTTCATTTATAGTCTTCATTTATACTTAAATTCATTAAGTTTTTACTATAGCAAAAATTTTTTAAATGTGAGCTGTTCTTTCAGAAACAAGTTATATTCACTCAGTTTTGGAAGTAATTTTTATTTTTCTTATAAGTTGTTTACTTTAGCTGGTGCATTCCATTTTGAAGCATATATAAACAGTGTTTACTTTTGAGTTTGTTCTCCAATTTTCTAATTGCAAGGTGTTGATGTTTTTAACTTCTTATTTTAATAATAATTGATGTGAACATTTGCATGTACAGTTGTTTATTTGGTTCATTGTCCGCAATTTTATCAAATTTTCATTCAAGAAGTGTTATTTGTATCATCACTTTTCATACAAAATGATGGCTATATATAGTAACCCTATATCTCATTTATAAATTCATGACATTTATTGTGTAAAAACATAAATAGGAAGTTTTATTCAAACAATATGTATTACATTTGTTACTTGTTTGTTATAGACAATAACTGTCTCAATTTCCATTAATTTAAAATAGATTATAAGTAGTAAGAGACCAGAAGTTATTGTAACACCTGTGGCTATTTACCAAATGAAAATGAAGCAATTCTATTGGATGCCATCTAGTGACGAGATATTTTTGACAAAACTAAATTGAGCAAATTAATTTTTGACAATGTGCGCAGAGCAAAGTGAGAATTGTTGATTTCTAGTATTTAGGCAAACTGATATTTTTGATGCCAAATTTCATTTAAAGCGCCTGTGTTGCACCAATGTTTAAACATGCAACAACATGTTTCAAGGAAAACAATTCATAGATGCAAAACCTAAATATTTCAAATGAAAAATGATCTGTTATTTGCATTAGAGCATGTTTCCAAGCACATTAATATTGATCAAAACAAATATGCAAGAGGTAAAAAAATCAGCAATTTCTTTAGCAGTTGTGTATAAATTGTACTAATGTAAAAGTGTACATTACACAACAACTCTGTGTGATGAAGTTCTTAAGCCATGTTTATTGTAACAATGTTTAATCATGCAACAAGGAATATAATTGATAGAAGCAAAACTTGTTTCAAGTGATATCCAAATACAAAGTGGAGAAATATTTTGCTAAACTTAAACACTATAGTCTAGTGAAATAGACATACATTTTCAAAAACAAGATAGAAATATCTGCCAAAGCATATGAAATATACCATTGATAAATCAATAAAATTGATATGTCTGATATACATGACAATTCAAGTTTGTTTGCACCAATATCCAAATAAAAAATGGAATAAATATTCACCTTGCTTAGGAATTACATGTGAAACAAAACATATTGTATATGAGCTGTTTTTGTGCAGACCAAGTTGTTGTGTAGAGCTTCACCACATCTAGGAAAATTTCACAGAAGTATCACCATTTAGTTTTTGTAGTTGACATGGGAAATCATGATGCCCATACTTTTTATCCAGATTATTCAGTACATTGTAAGCTGATGTATCAATAATAGTAATGAATTAGTTACCCATCCTTCCATTGTGAATTAACCATTCTAAAATGCATAAAATGTTTGTAAATAGGTAAACAAAGCACATTAATATTATTCAGACGTAAAAAATCCAAGTGTTTGGTAATTAGAAGGCAAGTCACTAAGAAATTTGAAATAAAAATGTCATTAAGTAAGCAGATGTATCCATAATAGTAATACATTAATTCACCCATCCAAAATTACTTGTATGCCCAAAACACTGTTTCATTTCTATCCAACAAATTAAGAGATTCAATAAAAGTAATCATTTATTTGTTTGTAAGGTTTCCTTCTGTAAAGCTAATGTTATGAAATTCCGTTTTTGCACCAGTTGAATGTGTTTGGATATGATGAGGGAGACAGTCAAAATTTTCCCTTGATTGACATATTGTAATAATGTATATTTTGTAATCCAACAAATGAATAGTTCTTTAATATAGTAAATGTTGTTGTAAGCATTTCATGCAACTAAAAAACATGATAGATTTCAAACAAGGCATCATGATTGATAAAACAACCAACTGCATGTTACATGTTTATCAAGTTTTTCACATTTTCACCTTATTTCATATATGACTTTGCTTAGCTACATACATTACTTGGGTTTTCTGTTTTGTAACTTTAATGTGTAAATACAATGACACATTCATTATTCATAGTTTATGACAATTTTTCCATCATTAGATATGATTTCCAATTGTTAAATTTGTAAACTCCATGATGCATTCACCATTTTAAACATGCAAATGTTTGTAAATTGGTAAACAAAGTTGGTTAATTTGATCTTTTAACATTTATAAGGAAAAATCCACTCAAATTCACTACTCTGAAAACTATTAGCACTTTCAATCTCCTGCTTGTAAAGATGATTATTTGATAAAAAAAATGTTTTAAAGTGAAAAAATCTTTAATTGAGTTGAAAAATGCTTTAAATTATGCATTCATCATTAAAAACTGAAACCACATATTACTATGACATGTCAAGTAAAATAGAACAAAGAAAAAAGAAGTTTTGTAAGCATCAGCACTATTTTAAATATTAATTCTATTTTACTAATTATTTATTGTAAATTTTTTGGTAAATTTATTTTTTCAAGTTAATTATTTTGTTAATTTATTTTTCTTGCAATTTATTTCTTTGTTAAGAGATTTGGATTATAGCATTTGACTAAAATCAAATTACTGTTAAAAAGCATCAAGCACTTTTAATCATTGGAATAATGAATTTATCACCAATAATGTCAATATGTGTTCTCTCCCAACATCAAATTACTTGTTACCAGTTGTGAAGGAGTTGGTGTTTTAATGCTATGACAGATGAAATTCTCTTTTTACAGTTTTTGCTAATGTTTTTGTCATTTGTAATTTAGTTTCTTTACACATTACATTGATAATATATATAGTGTTTTCATTTGCAAATTAAGTCTTGCCAGGAAATTTTCATTGATGTTAAACATGTACAAGAAATCATTTTTTGCTTAATCATATTATTTAATTGTAAAAATAACTTACCTGTGGTGGAGAAATTCAACCATCCTTGACTCAATCTCTGTAAAAACTGAATAATGCATTATATTTTGCAACTCAGAAAATTATATCAATAGATTTTTTTAATTAAAACACAAACGTATAGAGTTTACACAAACATCAGAAAAAATTTTGATTTTTCCATAATTTCTTCATTCTGTGTGAATATCCAATGTGATATACATTCTACCAGCTCCTGTGAATTCTATTATTTGACCCTTTTCCCTACAAATGCTAACTTTATTCTATCAATATATAATCCTGATGCAGGTTTCTATATTGGATTTTGTTTTTTCATAATGGTGCATATGTCAGCATCAAGGGACATTTATCCAATAAGGGTAATTGTGTGCATCCAACAAATTGAGGTTCTACAATGTTGATTTGTACAATTAAAACATGATTCCCACGCATATATCACATTCATAGCTAGCATTGGTTATTGTGTTTGGATATATCTTTCCATTAAATCCTGGTATATTTCCATAATTAAACAACATTAGTATGGTATTTGTTATTGAAATTATAACAAGATTTATGTTGCCAAATAAATTACCACACAATCCATGTAAAAATTGAACAATGTTTTTGTTTCACTCAAGAATTTTGCTGATTTTTCATTAAATATGTAATTCATTCAACCCCCAAGGATTTATGCATTTAATAATGGCATATATTTCATTTTTTTCATGGTGAATGATTGACTCAATAGAAATCCATGCTATGTGTTATAAATTTAATTATTAGTATGAAATGCATTGTTACATCTGACCCCCAAACGCCTCTAACATGAAAATTAATCAATATCTTTCTGTTTTATGATGGTATGATTATATCTCCAATTTCTATTGAAGTTTGATTAAACATGCTTTGCTAATATTCACACTATATGCTATGAGTGTACACAAAATGGAATTATAGTAATGACCAAATGTTATAACAAATATGGTTTAAAAGGCATTATACCTTCTAAGAGGCATTAGCATTAATTGAAATCATAAACTATTTCTGATTTCCATTTCCCCACATGGAGAAGGTATTCAAATAACTAATCATTAGTCATTGCTATAAGAATATATCTATATGTGTATGTTTTAGAATAATTTAATGAATTGAACAAACATTAAATAATTTTGTTGGTTGTATAAACAACATGGAAAAAAGATAATTTCACATTTCAAACATAAAACCACATTGTTCTAGTTAACATGAGGGGGTTTTTCAACATTTCTGCATGCTAATGAGCTTTGTTAAACTTGTGCACATATTTCTAAGACACAAAATGTTCACCTAACACATTAATGCATAGCTTTAAAGTAAATTAGATATATGGATGGGTGTAATTTGCATTACACCAGTCAATTTCCAACATGGCTTTGTTGGTTTGAATCTGGTCCATCCAAAGTATTCCTTATTTTTTCATGGTTTTAGCTAAAAAATCGATAATTTATGTAAAATATATGAGAGGAGAAAAATAAATCTGACAAGGAATATGTATTTGCACTTTCTAAAATAAATATACATGCTAAATTTCAGCACAATGCTTTGCTTACAACTGAAATATTTCAAAGCTTTATTCTGACATCAAAGAACTTTAAGTCCAATTAACATTTAAAACATACATCAGCTCAATGTGCAAATCATTTGAGAAGAAAAAAAAACAATTTCCATTTTAGAAAATAATTTTTTACCAAAGGGCTATGCTTTGTATGAGTTGAATACACACTGCCAATTGTAAACTGCTCACCAATGGACAACTCACAAAGAGATATGTATTATACATAACAAGGTTCTTCTGAAACTGAGTTTAGTTCAAGTACTATTACACAACATGATAATTTCATGGGAATCAATACATTGCATGCAAAGGGTTAAACATTGTTTTTTCAAATATTCTACTATTTTTCTATCAGAAAAATTCCATTTGCTTTGGTAATATCCAAATACATAAAATGACAAATTTTTCATTAAACTTAACATTACAAGTGTAATATATGATAAAAACAAACTAGTTTTCAGAAAAAGTAAAAATGGGTTATGCATAAAGATGAGGTAACATTACAGACATATGATATATAGACTTACTTGATAAAGAATTTCACTTTTCTGAAAAATTATATGTGCAATGTTGATAGTAGGATTTATACATATACATGCTGCTTTCATTAACAGGTATGGGCGTCATGATTTCCCATGCCAACTATGAAAACTAAATGGTGATACTTCTGTGAAATTCTCCTAGATGCAGTGAAGCTCTACACAACAACTTGGTCTGCACAAAAACAGCTCATATACAATATGTTTTGTTTCACATGTAATTCCTAAGCACAGCAAATATTTTTTCCACTTTTTTTAGATATTGGTGCAAACAAACTTGACTTTGTCATGTATATCAGACATATCAATTTTTATTGATTTATCAATGGTATATTTCATATGCTTTGGCAGATATTTCTATCTTGTTTTTGAAAATGTATGTCTATTTCACTAGACTATAGTGTTTAAGTTTAGCAAAATATTTCTCCACTTTGTATTTGGATATCACTTGAAACAAGTTTTGCTTCTATCAATTATATTCCTTGTTGCATGATTAAACATTGTTACAATAAACATGGCTTAAGAACTTCATCACACAGAGTTGTTGTGTAATGTACACTTTTACATTAGTACAATTTATACACAATTGCTAAAGAAATTGCTGTTTTTTACCTCTTGCATATTTGTTTTGATCAATATTAACGTGCTTGGAAACATGCTCTAATGAAATATTTAGGTTTTGGATCTATGAGTTGTTTTCCTTGAAACATGTTGTTGCATGTTTAAACATTATTGCAACAAAACCACCTTAAGAGAAATTTGGCATCCTAGAAATCAAAAATTCTCACTTTGGTCTGAGCACATTGTCAAAAATTTAATTTGCTCAATTTAGTTTTGTAAAAAATATTTCGTCGCTAGATGGTGTCCATTAGAATTGCTTTCCATGTGGTAAATATCCACAGATGTTATGAGAACTTCAGGGTGTCCCAATGGGGCGGGATTGCTCTGGTCTCTTACTACTATTATACATAAATAATATTTATGTATATTTTTAATAATATTTATATGTATTATTAATAGTGTTGGTACACTGGCTGATTTCCAACGTGTCCCCAAATTGTCAGGGTGTGTGTCACTACCCAACATCCCTCTGACAGCTAGAATTTTGTCGGGAATGCGTTGGCCCAACAGCTTATTGTTTGCTGGGTCGGTTGAAAAATTTTTTAAATGATTTTACTTTAGTGTGAGTAATTATTTTATAAGCATCTGTAATCTATAATTTGAATTTTAGAAACAGCATTCATATTATACTTATTTGGAAATGATAAGAAGCATTGCCCAGGGTAATCATAATATTGTAATAACATTCAAATATTCTTAGGAATATTTCCACCAATTGTTGCAAAAATTTTTGTAAATTTTCATTTGAAACAGCTGATTTTAAAGTAGTTAAGTTATCTATATTTTCAGAGAAATGGCACAGATCAATCTAAATTTTATGAAAAAATGAAATATAATTTTTTAAATATTGAATACATGTGTAATAAAATTTACAATCACACAGTTCATTCTGCAATATATATTTTCAATTGAAATCAACAATGATGTATTCTACTAATCTCTGTAACATGATATTTTTGAATACATTTGTACAATTGATGACGGTGTCCTAATTATGTGTTATAACATTAATGGCATATGAAATACACACTACACACATAAATGAACTACATATTGCATCTAGAATTAAATTTTTTACATGTCATCCACTGTCTTTATTGTTTTTTATGCTTAGTATCAACTGCTTTAGTTTTCATTTAATGGATATACTTGTGTTAAAAGTAAACATATATTTACTTGTCTGACGTGAATATATTTGATGGCAAGAGATTCTGGCAAATTCGTATAATAAAGCGCATTTTTACTGCATGGTAAATCCCACAGACTATTCAATCCCGCTTTAAATGATTTTCAATAGTTGTAAATTTTCTGAATTTATGAATACATCATGTACATGTACTCAAATGCTTTTCAAGTGATCATTATTGTTAAGTCTTAGCCATTGTGTGAATATCTTTTGAATGCTTTCATTTATAGTCTTTATACCTTTGCGTCAATTTATTCACCTTGTTAGTTTTGCAGAAATTTCTTCAATGTGAGCAGTTCATTAAGAAACAAGTCATGTCTTTTACTAGAAAAATTATTACAAACAATGACCACACTTTGCAGCTCTAGAATCGTAGTCTGATTGCTCCAATTGATCATACACTAAAATTCATTCCTCTTCCAGGTGAGCTAGACTTTAATGTTTAGTATGATGAAACTGAGACAAACATGTAGATGAGCTATTAGCTGATTATATTAATATTCCATTAATAAACATTTCATAAGTTACCAAAACTCTTCGAGAAGCTGTGATGGGCCTTGCCCAATATGGATCATCTGATTAAAAGAAGAACACATCATCCAAGCTGTTTTGAACTCAACTAAGTGTACAAATGAACAATATGTTGTGACTGTGTTCCCTAATGGTACTCGATTAATTAGTTAATTGAATTCATAGCAAGTAATTAATTAAGAATAATTGAACCTGACTTGTCTGTGCACCAATACTAGTAGTCACATTGACTGGGGTAAGTCTGATTGTTTAGCTCTCCATTTCTTTCAAATCAAACCGTTTTCACATCAATTCAAAATGAAAGCTATCAGAAAGCTATGGTCCATCATTTTTAGTTTTGTTTCAATCAATTACATATTGCCTTTAGTTTGATGAAGTGATGCACTGGGTAGTACATATAGGCAATGGAACCCAAATGATATGAAAATTAAACAAGCGCATATGAAATTAATGCTTGTAATGCATCAAGATGAAAACAAAACTCCATTAGCAATGATGAACATAAAGCTATGGATAAAAAAGAAAATGATGACAAAATAGCAATGACCATACTGCAATTTGACCAAAAGCCATGAAATCATTCTCTTGTCAATTCCTCTTATTGTCAATGTTTCAATGATTGATCAAATTGACAGTGTTTTTGTGAATTAAATAGTTAACGTTCTACCCGTGACTTCAAATACAAATGGAATACTAATTGAAATTCAAGCAAAATAATTTGCCACTGCTAACATTTGCAATCTATTACCCCATTTAGGCTAAAGTGGTCATGCTATTGCAATAGCACTGTTCATTATTGCTACTGGCAGTTTTGCCTTTTGTCTTCAAGCATGCATTAAATAATTACAAAGCCTTACTTTGATATGCTTTGTTTAATCTCATATCATATGGGTGCTATTGCTCATTGTATCCCACAGCAACCTAAACACGGTATTGGAATTACAAATGCTACTAATGGGAAATGATGTCGGTTGAATTGCAATTACCAATCTATTTGTAGCTGCCGTCATGGACAGAATATTAAATAACTAATGCCAAGAACAAAAGATTGACTTGATAGCCAATACTTCAGTCTAATTTTCATTAATAGAACAGAAAACAGGATATGCAACCCTGGACTTGAGAACTCTAGTGTTCCTAACCATACTAACAACCCTGCTCTAATCATGCAGTGAGCATTGAAAAAAAGAATTTTAGTTTATTAAAAACAATTTGCTAAGAAATTTTGCAAAGATCCAACCTGAAAAACTAACTGATCCAATTATTACACCCATCATCGTATTCGAATAATTCAAACCTCCCGACGTCAATATGATAGCTACCAAATTAATGGGAGCCCTTTTGATAGATTTCTTCTCAATATCATATGAAGTTCGTGAAATACCTGGCACTAAGACTTCAATCCAAGTGTTATTATTACTTAGAGTAAATATTTAACATAGGCAAATAAGATATTCAATATTATTGGATCTATAAATATGAAAATAATTCTAATGATTTGCACTATGTTAGGAATTTAACATTTAAGAATTAAAATTTTGTTTAAGCAAGTAACTATCAGACTACCATTTATAGTTTAGTTTTGTGCAATAAATTGCAAACTCGGATCTAATTTACACATTTTCTAATTACAGTTACAATAAATGTTATTATTTGAAAATTATGACGCGCTAATCAAATACTGCAGAAACCTTTAGTGCTAAGACATAATTTTATAAGCACTTCAAAATTTTTGCGTAATTTTCAAATTGCTCCCAGTCTCCTCATCCCATATCTTAGTCCACTACCGTCAGCAGTAGCGCAGTTGCATGGGTGCGGTAGCAGGACCAGTAAATGAAATAATTTCCTCAGGATATATTATTTTTTGATGGAGGGTACTAAGGCTCTTAAACTCGATTTTCCATAATATTTCTTATTCTAAATTTGATTAAATTTTGAATCCTCATAAATTTCTCTACATGTTATGATTAGAATTAGAAAGTTCTTGCTGACGTTCTAGTAGGACTTTCTACTATGGCGTTTTAATTTATATTTATATATAGATATATCTATTTGTGGCCCCGTACTAAAATTTATTGTGCTGAAGTTAAGCATTATTAACAAAACAGAATATTGAATTGAGGACAGTATTACAAACATAGTTTAGTTTAGCAAGTAAATATAATAGCAAATATTAATTCAAATTGCTCCCAGTCTCACTTGAGATGTAAAAGTTAGTCCCGGTTTTGCCCTGATCCCATATCTTAGTCCACTACCGCCAGAAGTAGCGCATGGGTCCGATAGCAGGACCAGTAATGAAACAATTTCCTCAGGACTTTATTATTTTTTGAAATCTGACGAGAGAAGGAAACATTAATGCATGGACTATTAGTTTTCCTAAGTTACTTTTAATTTCATTGGTCGTTGGTCAATCGTTAGCATTAATTTTTTCTGTATCATATAGTAATTACAATTTCAAATTACTAGAGAATACAAAAAGAGGTCTAGAAATGAGGGTATCATAACAATAATTTTGAAACTTGCAAATCTTAGTAAATCAGTAATTTTAGAATTGAATGATCTTTGATGATTAATAAAAGTTCTATGTAAGGATGACGTTGTATTTTTGTAGGTTTAGAAATCAAAACTTATACCATGAAAACAACACTAAAATGGAGGAGATGATGAATCCCTGATATTACTTTAGTTTTTATATGAAATGGGTAATTATTTTTACAACAGAATCTGAACAATTAATGCAAAACAGTGTTCAAATTTCAGAAATTCTTAAAAATTTGTTACAAAAATGCTAAAATTTTAAACATTTATTAAAATCAATAGTATTATGAATACATTTTGAACATCATTCAACATATGTGATATAGCAAATCTAATATGTTGAAGAAACAATTTGCAGGAGGGGAGGGATTTCAGATCCACTAGTTCTCAGAATTTGAACTAAAAATTCATATTTATTTAAAATATGCTGAGTTTTTCATTCAGAATGCTGATATGTTTGTACGTGCTAATCTTAGCAGCAATTATTACTAAGGCAACCCGCAGCATTATGTTTAAATGATGTTTGATTGCTGTTGAGGTGTAGTATGATTGAATCTTGATGATTATACAGGGACTCTAACAAATACTTTGGGCCTAAAGAACATCTGAAATGCAATTAGCAGTTTAAATTGATCCAGTGTACAGGTTTTTTAATTCATGTAAAGGGCCTGTTTCATCGAGCACTTTGATTGTGTACGATATAGTATTCGAGAAATATTCAACTTGTGCTGATTTCATTAAGAGCTGATGGAAAGCAAAAATAGTGATGTGGCCAGCGACAAATATCTCTATGTTTTTTTAGGATTTTAATTTAGTTTTCATAGGTGGGGACTTCTTCAGCTACTTTTGCAAAAAAATGAGGAAGATTTTTATATTTCACATAAGATATAAGGACCTGTATTTTTGGTAGTTTCTTCGAGAAAAGTGGGGAGACAACCCCTCCCCGTGGCCACCTTCTTCAACAAAAATATGTCATAATTAACATTTGCACTGAAGCAGTATTGATTCTATTTACCAACCGTGCACAGATTTTTGTATATTGTAGAAGCAGTTCTAACAACTGCCCTGATAATTTATTAAATACCGAAGTTTGGTGGATTGTAGATGAAATGCCTTATATTTTGAAATATGTTTGATATATTCTTAAGACTGTGTAAGATTATTTGAAAAAAAGTTAGAATGTTTGACTAATATTTGTGAAAACATTACAATAACTGGTCAATTTTAGGGAAAAGTTCAAGATATTTGAAAAATTTCCCAAATATTTTGCAAATATTTGCCAAACCCTTGGATCGTTTTGCAAATGAAGTACACAAATTTAAAAATATTTACTAAAGTTGCACAAATTAACCTCAATTTTGCTTCTTCATGGGGGTACTGCAGTCCAATAGTCCCCCTTAAATCCGCCACTGCCTCAAATATTAATGTCCATGCATTAATGGAAGAGTGGAGTGGAATGCTAAGTTAGCTTTCCACGATATTCATCTGCAAGGTGATTATCGCGGACTTAGTGTTACCACAACAAAAGTCCGATTTTCATTTGGAGCGATGTGTAGTGAGAATACGTTTTAACAGTGAGATAGAAGTCGCGACTGCTCTGGGGTTTTAGTTTAATAAGAACAACCACGACTTTTTAACGCGGAAATGGAAAACCTTTCAGACTAGTTGGCAAAAGTAAATTGACACTGATAAAACATTTGTATATATATATCCGTATTCGAAACCTAAGACATGTGTAGATGACACATTTTAACCACAATGTTACTTAGAAATGCTTAATTAATGCAGTGCTGATAGAATAGAGGAGTATGTTCTCTTTGTATTTGATCTGAAATTGTGGTGGAAAAATTAATATTTGTGTTTGCAAAAGCGGTGTGTACTTTGGTTCATATGTAGGCTATAGTGTCGACCTCAAATATATCATTTCCTATTATCTATACGGCCTGGGCGTTAACAATGCTGTAGTTATTGAGTATTCTCTGTCGAACTTTGACATGTTGAAACGAATCATGTAAGCAAAGGTATTACAAGAGAATTGGTCACTAAATTTTACATCCCTCTAGAGGCTAATGTCAAGACATCATTTATTCACAAATATAGTTATTACTGAATTTATGAAAATCGAAAATTATGCAATTGCTACTTATATCCAAAATATCATAAGGAAACATGTGTTGGTTAACCTTAAGCAGCCTAGCATCCGTTTTAAATAACAAAACAATTTTCCCAGAGCCTATTAGCAAATTTGAAAATTTTTGGAACATGGGAAGGTGTTTTGGGAAATATCCTTTAATACAATGTTGAAAATTTCTCATGAAAGCGTATTGCTGTGCCTATGGTTGTTGAAAAGTTTAACACGTTTTCTTTGAAAATTTCAAATGTTTCAGAAAGATTTATATATATATCAGGGGTGGATACATAAATATTTTTAGAGGGGCCCAATGTAGAATAAAATGCTAAATGCATAATTGGGTACTAGAGAGAGCACAAAGTATTGAATTAACAATTTTTAATATTCATTATTATTCAAGAGTTTACCAGCATCTACTGACTTCAAAAATGGATATATAGAAGTTGTGAGATTTTTCAAGACTCAGTACTTTGTTTTCAAATTTCAAAAATACGTCTTAATAATAGCATGTTGTGAGCTTAGGAGTTTTTTTTTTGCATTATGCACTACAAAATAGACTAATTTTTAGTGCATTTTCAATGGCATAGGATAAACTAAATTACAAAATTGTTACCTAATGGTATGAACGTGTGCATAGTCTCGAATTCAATTAATGTTGGTAAATATGTTGACAACATTCATGAATATCAATCAATCCAAAATGTAAAACTCTTGATAAAATCAATAAATTCTAAAATTCGAAATATTGTGCTGAGTTTTGATACATTACACAAATTTGTTTTTACATTTTTGGAGTAGGTGCATGGTGGTGAAATTTATGCATAGTGATAAATTTGAATACAAAACAGTGGGATGAATAGAAAGGTAGACAAGGAGAAAAATTACATTTAATTATTACTAATGCTATGCATAATATCATTATAGGTTTATGTTCTATAGGAAAGCCGTAACTGTGCTCATTCAATTTCATTAGTATTTTTTAAAAGTATATTGTTAAACATTTTATGCTAAAATGATAATACCGAACGAGGAATCTTGATTAAAAGAATGAATATATACTTGTCTATAAATTATATTTTAAAGAAGATTGAATAATATTCAATATAAAAAACATATGAGTTTGTGAATTAAATAAAACGAAATATATATTTTTGTGGGGTGAGTAGGAACATCACTGAAAAAACAGTTAAGCAGAATGATACAAATGAATGAGTCTGTAGAAGATATTGAACAGAGTCAAATATATTCTTGAAAGTCAAGAACAACAATTATTCTTGTAAGAAATTAGGATCATTGGAAGATGTGATTTGTGTGAATTTTGGAGTTATTAAAAAGATTTACAATGATAGTGAATATCAAGTTTCACTTCAGTGTTTCTTTAGGCAGTCAGAAAGATACTGCACTATTTTTGTTTTCTGAACAGGAGGATATCAGTGTTTTCAGTCTTCATTAGATTGCTATATGAATTTGTAATTGCATATACCTAAAGCTAGCTGTCACTATACATTTATTATAAACATTCGCAATGTTTTAAAGCACCTTCATTGTATCGTTTGACTCGATAGATTGGGAAAAAACATATATATATATATATATATATAATGCCTAGTTATTAGGCCCTAGTATATGCATATAGTAAAATCACACGTGTTCCTATTCACCCCCGTCCAAAATCGTAAATAGGAATACTTTTAATATTTATAAAGAATTCCTGAAAACTAAATATTCTTATTTTTATTGACATGTAATATCAAGATCTATAGGATACATGATAGTGTAAAACTTGAATGAAATATATCTTACAAATACCAGATTCTTAAAACATATAAAATGGTTACTATTCACTCCATTTGATGGTACTAAGGAATTTTCTTTTGTAATTTGTATTTTAAAATTTTAATAAATTTTTCTTATTTTAGATGGGGCCGGCCCACTCTCTGTATCCGTTCTTGATATATATATATATATATATAT
>CABFPE010000660.1:132425-163992 GCA_900660155.1 Hofstenia miamia | reverse complement strand
TAACATTGTAATAGACAAGAAATACGTTCAATGTCAACTGCAATACTTTCCTTCATAATACTAAGGAATGCATGGGCTTATCTTCTCAGTGCATTAACATTATCACACAATATAGTATGCTCGTTTTACTTTTAAGTACGAAAAATACAGTACTGGAAAAAAGAATTCGGCCAACCATGATTTGTCATAAATATTTCTAAGAAATGGACGCCAAGAATGACATAGTTATTTTATAATTAGATTTGGGGTTGCAGAAAGAGGAATTCATCAATGTTGAGACATAATTATCACTGTTTTCTTTAAATCTCAAGGAGAAACGTTACAATGCTTGTAGGTTAGCTAATTTTTTCTTGGAAAAATGAATTCGGCCACTTTACACCAAATCAGAGAATCTGTAAAAAATTTCATTGGTTGAGCTTTTTTTCAGTCTATTTATATTGAAAATGTCTAATAACAGTCTTTCTTCGCCATATATGATGCCTGGTTAAGAACCTCTTGCCATCCGTGAATTGATTATCTCATAACATTGGGAAGGATGAGTCAACGTAATATAACCCGACTTGCAGAGCGACCTCAAAGTACTGTCGGAGATATCATTAGATGCTTCACTCCTGAAAACATCATTGCCCATAAGCCAAAGTCCGGAAGATCAAAGAAGAGCTCCAAAACCTCCCAATCAGCACTTATATGCCTTTCAAAGCGAAATCCCGGGAAGACTTCAGAGGAATTTTGCAAGGAATGGGCTGATTGTCACCTCGTGAGAGCAAGAACTGTGCGAAACATCCTGAAGAAGTACTCAATTGGGGCTTTCGTGGCACAAAGAAAGCCATTCTTATCCTCAAAGCAAAGATTACGCCGGGTGAGGTTGCTAATTTAATGAGAAACAATTCCTCTGAACATTGGTCTAATGTTATATATTCAGATAAGTCAAAATTTGAGCTATGCTCACCGAAAAGAATGTTGATAGAGACCAACTGAGCAGAAGTTCAGATTCTTGCCTCAACTTACTCGGGGACCATGAATTATATGGTGGGAAGTCTGTAATGGCATGGGGGTGCAATATGGAAGTCTGGACGTCGCAAGACTGTTGACATCATTGGTACTCTCCAAGGCTCTCAATATGCTCGGATTCTCGAA
Source organism: Hofstenia miamia (assembly GCA_900660155.1). Taxonomy (NCBI): domain Eukaryota; kingdom Metazoa; phylum Xenacoelomorpha; order Acoela; family Hofsteniidae; genus Hofstenia; species Hofstenia miamia. Next base: position 162,855 of record CABFPE010000660.1, on the reverse strand, counting down.
AAGTTACTCTTGTTACTCCTTATAAGTGATTCAATATATAAGCAGGATGGTGCTCCATGTCATACCGCAAAAGAAATGAAAAATTTCCTCCACAATAATGGGGTTGCTATCCGTGCTGACTGGCCTGGTCAATTTCCAGACCTTAAAATTATCGAAAATGTGTGGAAAGAGGTCAAATATCGAATTGGACAGCATACTCTTCACACTGAAGACGAGCTGTGGAGCACAATAAAGAAAAAATTTTATGCAGTTCACAACAGCTTTATTGAAAGACTTTGCTTCAATCCCTGATCGCCTTGAAGCTGTTATTCGCTCAAAGGGACACCCTACAAAATAATAGAAGAGACAATTTTGTTGTTAGTGTTTGTATTGCATCAATTATTAATTTATGTATCTTATTTTGAATTTACTTTTCAGGTGGCCGAATACATTTTTCCAATACAAGTTTTCTAATTTTGATTAAAAGTTAATAGTCAATTGTTATTCTACATATTTTATGGTATTAGACATACAAATTTTTTTTCTTAATCAAGGTAGCACTTAGTTATAATTTTAGGCACACTCTATGCATTACTTATTCAAAATAGCAAGGTGGTCGCATACATATATCCAATACTGTACTGAAATTAGATCGCAAGCAGAAGACTACTTTAAAAAACTCGAGCATTTCACGTATTGAAATTGCATTAGCTATAAATGAACAAATACAAAATTCAAAATCTATAGTAGGGTACACATTTCCACCTTTGTGCACAACTTTTTGGTTGAATTATATTTATTGCGATTTTTAAAAATTAAATCTACCAGTAAAATGTACTACAAGCAATACAATCAAGCAGTCTGAAGAAAGAAAACCTCGTTTTGAAAGGATCTTGCGTAATTTTAATCAGTTATGTAATTAATAAATGCGCGGTTAAATTCTTTCTCTGTGAGAAATGACAAAATCGTAATACATGATTTAAAAGTTCACAACAAAGTTGGAATCGCGTGCACACTTCCAACTTTTGTTGTGCGCCTAATTAAATAAAGAAAGGTTGCGCGCAAAGTTGTGTATACCCTACTCAAAGCCATTGTTAGACTAAATGACCGAATTAATGAACTAAAAGAAAAAATTACGTGCGATATATCTTCATCTAAGCCTATTGTAATATCCTCATATAAGCAGATAGTATTAGTTTTTGGAATTGAAGAACTTAAGACTATACAGCAGAAGTACGAATCAGATTGTTCCAATTTAGAAAAGCTTTTCAAACTCTTGTCAATAAACCCATATCATATTAAGAAATTTAAGTGTATAGGAACATATAATTGCTCAAAATCTATGCCAATATTACTTGATGCTGGTAGTCAGGGGCGCACGCAGGATTTTCGAACTGGGGACATCTTAGTTATTATAACCAAAAGCCCTAAAAATGCATTTCACGATCATAGATTTTAATTTTCATTTTTTTACCGAAAATCTTTTAATTTAGCCAGTCAAAATCAGACTTGAAAACCTGACGGAGAGACATTCCACCAAGTCCTCTCCTGCGTACGCCACTGCTGGTATGAATAGCATAAGAGAACTTTGTTTTCAAAATGATATATGCTTAAGAAATCTCAGACTAGAATATTTATGAAACCTTAATTATCTGCCAGTGATCGTATAAAAGAAAAGGAACTTTCAGCTAAGCACTGTGAACTAATTAAGTCTGGGACTTCCAGGAAAGATATAATTACAAACTTAAGACTATACGTAAATAACAACCCCTAACCTATGAATTAACTAGACCAACTAGTTATCAGTTTACACTCTGGAATGTTAGAAGCATAAATTATGTTGATAAGAAATTATTCCTACTTACTTATCTTCTGAATAATTTGCGAATTGCTTCTTAAAAGAGACGTGAAGATATTGAATTGCTTCCTATGGATTGTGAACGTAAAGTGGTATCCCATTGTAATAGCAACCTAGGAGGGCATGGAAGTCGCTTAATTTTACTTCATTAAGATATCAGGGTAAAATTAGATACAGTGTCTATTTTCCAAATATGTAAGTATGAAGTGAAAATGCAGGAGAGAGATTATGCCTCATTATCTACCTTCACGCAATGTAGAATTGCTTAGCACTAGAATAGATAAAATTTTGATACCTCTATAACCGCCGTATGGGTCAATTTTGATCCCTTTCTTAAAATGGAGGAATATCAGTGCAAGCTGATGACCAACCTAATTCAGTCCTAAAATTAGACTACCTGTCATGAAAAATGTATTTAAAATAGAAATTTATAGTTCTTAGAAAGTTTTTAACAACTATTCTATTGTTCAGTTGAGCAATTCAGACAAACAGGCTTGTAACAAACACATTTGGCATCGGTTTTCTTGTGTTCCTGTTGGCTAATACTAGTTGAAGAAATAAAGCAACTTGTTGTTGAGATGCAAAAGATGGTCGAAGATTACTTTCCGCCAGTGGTGTATGCAAGGTGGGCGTGGTGGGATGCCCATCGTTATCAGGTTTTCAACATTGATTTTGATTGATGAAGTCAAAACAAATTTTGCAAAAAAAATTTAAAAAATTAAAAACTAACTTGGTGAGATGCATTTTCAGGGTAGACTTTTTCAAAAATTTTAAAAATTAGGCGGATGTGCCTTGCTTTTGGTCACTCATGCTGATCACAACTGAGATGGTCCTCTGCTAAAAAATCCTGCGTTTGTCCCTGCTTTCCACATTAGTGAGTTAACTAATGACATTGAACATGAACTTCTTGCCATCCAGTGCGTTTTTGAAACAATTGCAAACATTAATGCAAGCGAAATCTAGGATTTCAACAAACAGCCACCAGCAAGTGTATTGTAGCTTCGCTTGTTAACTAAAAAAAATCATGTCGTTAACAACATCTACATTACACTTGGTCTTGTGGTAAAACTAAATAATCGCTGGTTTCTGTTTTCCTCCAAAGTTAATACTGGAACTTTCCAAGTATGATTAGTGAAGTTCTCCTTTGGTCAGCATTTTTTCAAAGTGTTGTAATACAGGAATTTCTTGTTGATCCATTTTTGTGCCAGTGATGGGGATAGCAGAAAGTTGTCAGCTGTAATGTTGTAACCTTTTATTACGTGGTTACTATTGAATTCCAAGTGAGTTGTCGAGTCTACAGTTAATTTTGCTCAATGTCCAGGAAAAGCTTCATTCTATATTTGATGTTCCAAACCAAATCAACAAGTGATAAAGAAAATGTAATTGTTGTACTGAGCTCAGATGAATATGTAAAATATCCTGAGTGTTGGATTAGAGAGCAACTGGATTATTTCGTTGCAATATACAAATGGCTTACATTTAATTTGGAAGACAATATTCGTTGCAGCACATGCACCACAATTATACGTCTTGGTGTTCACTCTGACAAAAGCTATCATTTAAGTGAAAAATAGATAAAATGTAGAGGGTCGCGAGTAATTGGTCATTCAAAAAAGATGGCCCTTCAGAAATTCCTTCGAAAAAATCCACAAACATGATAATTCCGAAAGCCATAAAATTGCTGAAAATCCTTTAAGCATATGGAAACAGGAAAATATTGACGCATCTATGTTAACCGGCATTAGTGTTGATAGACAATTAACAGAACGATGATTGAGAACCGCCCTTTTAGTGACTATTCAGATTTAATTCTTTTACAACAATCAAATGATGGTGAATTAGGTAAAATTCTGCATTCCCCAAAGTCTTCTACAGAGATGGTAGAATGCATGGCTGATGCTATATTGCAAGAATAATGTCAGCAAATCATTGAGGCAAACAAAAAAACCTTAATCAATGTTGATGAATCCACTTCTTTGTCCCACAAAGCATTTCTTATTATGTATGCGCAATCGTGTTTTGGTGTATGCAAACCCAAAAATATATTTCTCTGCATTGCGGAATTAGAAGGTCAAAACGCCGAATGCATTACTTATTGAAGTCACTTGAATGGTTTTAATGAACTTTATCTAAGGTGGAATTTAGTTGCTTTTGTAAGTGATCCTGCAGCAGCTATGACAGGCAAAAAGAATGGAGTTGCTACCATACTGGAATCTATGTTTCCTTCCATCATACTGTGGCATTACTTAAGTCATTGCCTTGAGTTGGCAATATCTGATAGCATTGCGGCATTAAATAGGATTACCCAAATCCAGATATTGATTGATAAGGTAGGTATATTCAGTATATTCCCAATCTTCAAAAATTCATCATCAACTTGCCAACGTTGCTTCAGATTTAGATATATCCCTTCGCAACATTGGTAGTGTTCACAGTTCGTTGGGTGACATCCTCTTTTAGAGCTATTAATTCATTATGGAATAATTACCCTTTTACGTACAAACATTTAAGACAATTATCAACTGATATCCAAATTAGAAGGATCGATAGAGCCACTTATGGTGGCATTATTAAGAAATTGGAAACCAATCAGTTTTTGTAAGACCTTGCACTGATTAAAGATTATCTGGGAGCAATTTCCATTCTATCAGAATCCTTAGAAAAGGTCGACTGCAACCTTCTATCAGCAAATAAGTACATAAAATGGACTGTAAATGATATTTCCAAAATTAAGAAAGCAGTTGATGATCATAGTTATGACTTTAATAAGATATGCATGCGTCCTATTTTCAGAGGAGTAGTTGAGTTGAAAACTTTTGAGTCAAGAAGCGGTTATTATTCATTCAATCACATATTGTTAAATCCTGATAAAAAATTATTTACAACTTTATGTGTTTAATTTCTGAAAAATGGCCAGATGATGTGGAGAACCCATAGGAGAAGGGTGAAAAGAACATATTGACTCTGTGTGAAAAGTCTGGAATACCTGTTCTGGGAATGATTGCTGAATATAGGGATTGTGTTGATAATCCAAGAAAAAATCCTAAACTAATAAATCTGCTTCATAATATTCTTGGAGTGATTCCTATCAGCGCAGCAGAAGCTGAAAGAGGGATTTTCTAAAATGAATATTATTTGTACATCACTACGGGCAAATTTGACAGCTAATCACATATCAGCTTTGCTTAGCATCAGTATGAATGGTACACCGACCCATTATTGTGTGCAGAATATTCAATAACAGGTGGTTAATCTATCATTGTCTAGTATCCGATAATAGGAGTCGAAAACAACAGCTGAAAAAAAACTTTTATATATTTAATATAATAAAATTTTCCTTAATAGTTTTGTAGTTTAGTAGTATTTTTGTATAACAGACAAATGCATATTTGTACAACCTCATTCCAAATAAATGTTTAGTTCAAAATACAATTGTTATTGGTTTCACCCACTGTGTATTTTTCAGACAATCTCAAATAAAATTTTGATATACAAGATTATTCCGAAATGTTTTTCAAATTTTCCCCCACTATGTATTTTTCACATCCTATTAAATTATATACATCATTACCTATGTTAAGTTGTTTAAAATTTGGCCCAAGCACATTGGGTCAGGCATAGCGAACTTGCATATATATATATATATATATATATATATATGTATATAATTGCATTTAGATACAAATTCATTCAAGAATAATTTTCTAATTTTGGCACACACACCTTTGTGGGTTTCACACAATCCTAACTTACACATCTATTAGCCATGAAAATCAAAAATTTTCCGTTAACAAATGTTTTCATATTTCTCAAACTTAGAGCCCCCTCTTGTCAATTATTTAGAAGTACACCTCTGCTTTCATGGAATGTCCACATCTCAAAAACAGTAAAACATGCTTTAAAAAGTTCTATATAATGAAGCATGAAGATACAATTGTATCTCTCAGTTATTCACACTAAATTACTCTATGGCTCCTCTGCATTGCACGGCAACCAGGGATCTTCAAAGATTAATTTTCAATCTATCAGTTATTCGATTTTTTTCTAAAATGTTCGATCAATTATTGGTTAATCGCGATTAGTTTCTTAATAAAAATAGAGTACGTAGAAGCATTTATAAAAAAATACTGAGCCTATATCCTTGAGTTATTTGAAATTAACAGAATAATTAACATTTATGTCATTAAAATAAACGCCTTATATGTATAATTAGTACCAAGTTTTTAGAAATTTTCCACAAGATCTACAATATTTCTAAAAATCAATTAGAGGTATCTGAAATTAACATCATTACACAGACTAATCGAGGCGACTCGATCAATTTTGCGTTGTAAATAATGACCTACGATCAATTAACCGGTTACCGATTAATCAATTTTGCCTTTTATCGTTGAACACCTCTAAATGCAACCTATTAAATACATATAAATAAGAATGAGTGCAAAAAATATGAACGAAATCGACATATCCAGACGCCGACTACGCAGCTTGTTAAAATATTTAAAAAATTTTGCATTGAGCCCCACAAATAAATTTATCTACTAATTGATTTTATAAATAAAAATATATGGTAAATTTGGAGTGATATCTAGAAAATGATGAAAAAGAACGTACGCCAAGATAGCATTCGAGAAGTTACGTTAAGATCAACAAGATTAGTAAATCTAAAACGCAGAAGAAATATTTTATAAAAACTTTTTAATTCTCTCAAGGCGTTAACAGACGATGTAGCAATTCTATAAGCATTTGCTGCCTTGAAGACAAAATTTGTTTCAACAAGCTTGGCTTTATCAAGAACAAACTGAAACTCATTAAGCATGGTAAAATGCAAAATTTTCAAAAGTATTACTCGATATCATCCAAAGTGCAACAGTTAAGTACCTAGAAATATACATATTTGTAACATATATATATATATATATNGTTGTATTTCTTTTGTAAAAGTGTTAACCATAACTATATGTATATATATATATATATATATATATATATATATATATACATATAGTTATGGTTAACACTTTTACAAAAGAAATACAACTGTGAGATAGCATCTTTTTTATAATAATAAACCCGATAATGCCTTACCTTTTGCTATTGATATAAATGTCGAACTTATTCGAAAGACTACAGTAAGACTTGATTAAAACGTAAACTTTATCGGATGTATTTGTCAAGCTGTAAAACTTGAAAATAATATTGACTGTGCGTAATGAAATTTATGACAGATCAATTTCATGACAACAACAAATAAAGGTAGGAAATCACATTTTGACTGATTGTTTATTGTTTGCTAAAGCTACTAATATAACTATTTTAGCCCCACTCCACTCAACTTTGTGCATAACTAGCAAAGAAGACCACTGGGAAACACGAATTGTATACATAAAAGATGACAGTTTATGACGAAAATATTAAAATTACCAAAAGTTTGCTCCATAAAAAATCATAGTAGGGATAAGATTAATGCAGACTTCTGTAACCGAAATTCGGATAAAAAGTTGTTATTCAATTCAACCTCACACCGCTTCAATTCTTTCATGGAATATAAATTATTTAGTTCCAGGAAACAGTTGCATCTTTCGTATAAAATTAGGAGTTCAGAACAGATCAAAATGCTAATTAGCAGAGTGAATCTACACTTGATAATGTCATTTTACATTAGCTATTATTGGTCAGCAATATGATTTCAAAACGTTTGCGATCTTTTCAGGATTCTTTTATTCAAATATGGAGTAAACTACTAAAAATACCAAAAAATCTAACTTTATGCTTAGAACCCTTAAATATTGATTACCTACAGTATAACCCCGTTTGTGGTAAGTTTCCATGGCCAATTATTCCTGTTCAGGAAGATATGATTGTCAAGAAAAATTCTCTAATATGTTACTAATGAATTCGCATCAGAACCGTAGAGGACAGAAATGGCAATAAAACTTTATCGAAATAAGTGTCTTTTGAAAAAATAATTTCTTATACGACTACACTTTTACTAAATAATATTACCAACCGGTTCGTCAAATTAATTATTATTCTTAACCATAAATATACATTTACTATAGAGGCCAAAATATTAAGCCACACCATAAAATTGAAAATAAGTGTAATTTAATTTTTTAGTAATCGAAACACACAAAAGTTGGCATGCTTTTTGGAAAACTAATTATATGGATGAGATAATATTGAATCCTGAAAAAATGTAATGTTTGCCCTGGCACAATCGATTTCTCATAAAGTATCTGCTGCAGTGGTGAAACTGCCAAGTGAAAACGTGTTTCAAATTCTTTTTTCACGCAGTTTTAATGTAGTTTCTAATGGAATGTTGCTATTACCTGCATGCAATCTAGGCTAATTCGGCCCGGGCCTATTTCATTCTTAGTTTTTCAGCCCAAGCTCGGCCAGGTTACAACTCTGATTTACATGTACATTATTGAAAATATTCATTTAAAAATACATTGTATTGAATTATAAAAGAATAATAGATTACTTAATTTTGCATATATTCCTAGGAAAATATCGGACTGACAGGACCGCAATATTTTAGGACCGGACAGTACCGCTGTCAAGACTGGAGCACTTCCAGTTCTGCTGTCCGATGTCGGCCCAATCCTCCCTGAGATCTATCTTTATCTGCCCCAAAAATACCACATTGGGCTTTTTCCATTTTAGTGATGATTTCAGTCAACTCGCTGTAATATTTATAAATAAGCCTCTTCGTAAAAGTAAATTTTTGAAATTTTTTAAATTTCGTAACAAATTTTGAGGGGTTCNCATTTATGTTTTTGATGCCTAAACAGCCCATTACATCCATAAAAATAAAATATTTTCAAAGAATTTTCTCCAAACCTGTGAAGAAATTTGGAACTACTCGATTAAGAAGGCATCTATTGGTAAATAGGCTTCCCTGTTATGGTGAAATTTCGTGATAGAAAATTATTATTGTCCTTGAAGTAAATATATATATATATATATATATATATATATATACGCAATTAATACAAAATCTCAATAAATAGTTTTAAAATATTATGTTGAAATATTTTTGCTACTCATATTTTGGATTTTACAGTTTTGCATGGCAGAAAAATGTGCAAATAGAGAAATAATTTTTAGCAAATCGCTTTAAATTGCAGGTTGACGAAGTACCAACCTGTAGGTCTATGAGGAGACGAAAATGGCCAGTTATAAAACCACTGCTGCGTAAATTCGAATTATGAAATATTTGATATACTCATTTAGTAGGGCGTGTCGGTGTTTTTTTGCAGTAAGGGCCAACAAAAAGAAAATAATTTTTTGGGATGGGATATGCCGTTTCTGGGTATTTCGAGTATGCTTAACACGATTGTGCCATTGATTTTGCCCACACAGGTCAGGTTTTCAAGTTAAAAATTAAAATTGAAATTCCTGAGCAAATTATTTCAAACTCTTATTTTGCATCATTTAAATTCTTTATTAAACACATTATTGAACGTAGAAAAAAAGTAAACCAGATAATGGTTTGATACAAATAGAGTAATATTTTTCATAAAAATGATGTCAAACAGGTTTTTGCATTATTTTAATACTTAAAACATAAAAAAATTACAATATTAAAGAAATTGCTTTATACTAAAAAATACGAAAAATTAGAAAACTTTTGTCTTTTCCGTCTGTGTTCAGCTCGATAATCTTCTTGCATCAGTGACAAGCAGTTCTCGGCTAACATAACTGGAGTCCACTGTTCAAAAGAAGCCATCGACAACAGATCTGAATGACTATCACGCTGCTAGTTCGTCTTCAGAAAAATCTCGGGTGAAAGTAGGGTCTTTGAGGCATTCCTGAATTTGCGGGCCAACGACGACACCAGCATCAATCTTGGCGTTTGAAAGTTTAGGAAATTTCTCTTTGAGCATTACAATCGCTGGGCTGTCGTTCGTTTTTAGAACCTTTACAAATTAGGTTATCAATCCAAGCTTGATATGCAGCGGGCGAAGAATGATCTTCTCTTTTGGAACAAGAGGCGTGTTGATTACGTTCTTCTCATCAAGTATGTAGCCATCACGCAGATTCTAAACCTTCTGAAAAAGTGGTTATCCTTATCGCGACTGTCCCACTCACAAATGAAGCACTGAAATTTTGGCCAGCCAGATTGCACTCCAAAAACGATTGGGGCCACCTTCAAATCAGCACAATTTCTCCACTGATGTTCAACGTAATTCAAAGCTTTAAGAATCCGAACAAGGTTGATGTATGTTTCCTTTATTTGAGTCGAATAAGCAACAGGATAGGTCGAAAGTTGATTGCCGATGTGGATTAATGCTGCCTTGATGCTGTATTTTGAGTGATCGATGAAAAGTCGCCATTCACACGCATGATGTGGTGTTTTAAACTACAGAAAGAGTCCATTGATGAAAAGTTAGGTGAAGAGTTGATGAAGAGTCCATGGTGAAAAAAAGTTTCAAATAGTCAGTGTGCTTGCGAAAGTGAGTGATGGTCACGACATTCAAAAGCCAGCCCATTCTTTGAATCGCGAGGCAGAAATTTCAGTTTTCCCTTTGACATTTCCATATCTCTAACATAGTCATTAAGCTTGCTTCATTGCATCTAGGATGATCGCTGATTTCTTCTTCAGGCTCGTAATCCTCCGCCTCATCATCATCGTTACTGGAACCACTAGCACCAACAATAAAACCATCCAAAGATGGCCTAAGAATCAATGGCACCATTGTGTTCAGTATACTTGAAATACACAGAAACAGCATATCCCGTCCTAATAAAAATTTTACTGTTGGCCAGTGTAATTAAAGCTAATGCACATAGGAAGAAATTTAATAATCTGAAAAATATTATCTTTAATTTCGCGCGTATGAAATTTGCTATGGTTAATACATTAGTGGGAAAATCAAATAATAAATTCTGAAGTTTCTTTATCATTTAGAAAAGCATCTACGATCAATCCCTGTCAGGAAGGTTTTGACTGACATTTCACTATTACATATTATGTCGTTGATCTCTTAAAGAACTTACAAGGATTTTCAAAAATTTTATTCCCGAAGTCGATTTTTCAATAGAAAAATTGAAAGTGTCTATTTCTAACACGTTTTACACCAATACCAATTAATCTATAAAACCATCTACGATGATGTTTTGCTGACTAAGTCTTTTTGTTTAAATCACGCTATTTCACTTTGTTGTAAAGCATGTAATGAACTTGCAAATTAACGCATAACACTTATTTTCAAGCAAATCAATTGAGTTTTCCCCGCTTAGTGGTGTGCAATTAAAATGATTCAAATTTCTTGAGATGTAGCGCCAAATCCAAAATCGCCTAGAATGAAAGTAGTAATCAAATATTATAATTTAGTAAACAAACTTTTAACCACATTAATTTTAATTGTTTACTAGTTTAGTAAATTATGATTCAATACAAACACGTGAAATTAATTTTACTCATATCAATAAAGCATGAATGACAAACAGGGAAAATTGCTTCATATCATAATAGGCGCAATTTTGCTAATATCGGAGGGCATGAATTATTCAATAATTGCCCCATTTTTTCCAATTGAAGCTCGGCATAAAAGTACCTCAGATTCAGTTATTGGCTTAGTAGTTGGATCACTCACTTTTTCAAGCTGCATTTCATCAGTTCTCATTAGCAAGCTTATATCTAATAACCTCAAATTTTTTTTCTTTATTGCTGGCAGCTTTATTGGCGCCATTACTATGATATGTCTAGGAGCATTAGACTACTCACCGCCAGGACCCCCTTTTTACTTAATGTCATTGTTCTGCAGGGTCATTAGCGGAATCGGTTCAGCTATGTTATGGGCAGCCGCTTATCCAGCTATAAGTTCAATAAACGAAGAATGGATTGCTATTTTGGCACCATTAATCGAATTCAGTGTTGGGTTAGGAGCCATTATTGGTCCTCCAATAGGTAGTCTCATTTACAGCATTTGGGGATATTCTGTTACTTTCTATTCTATAGGATGTCTGGAAATATTTTTATCGTTAACATTTATGGCTATAACGTTTGCTCTCAATGATGCAGGCAATGACAGAACTGCAGATGATAGTGGTGATGAGGCAGTACCAATCAGCACACTTTGCAATTTAGCAGTAAGCTATCAAATGTTTTTAATTTCATTATCCCTAATAATCACTATTACAATGGCGGGATTAATTGATACTGTTTTAGCACCATACTTAGTTAACATTCTTTCAATGTCATCCAACACTGACGGCCTAGTATTTGCAATTCAGGCAACATCCTATGCAATAGCAAACATTTGCACAATGCCTTTGCCTAGGATGGGGTTTGGGGGCATTCTTTTCGCAGTTGGGCCTTCTCTTATTGCCTTAGGAGGCTTTGCATTTTGCCTTCAAGCAGTGTTTTCTAGTTTTCAATCAATCATTTTCGTTAGTTTTTGCTTAACATTGATTGCCTTTGGTATGTCATTTGTCGTCCTTAACGGTTATTTATTATTCGAAAAAGTGAGCCTACACATAAATATTGCAACTGCCAAAAATGTGAAGCTAATCAGTGCAAATTGGCAAAACATTTTGTTTACACTTGGTGGAACAATTGGTGCAGCGTTCTTTGGTGGTGTTTACTATGATAATTTTGGAATATATTCTTCTTTCTTAACAGTTAGTATCTTAGCAAGCTTAATATTTGTAGTCAATGTATATCTCCTTCATTCTCTAGGATTGCTTCGAAAAATATATTATGGTACTGATTCTGATGAGAATCTACCTCTTATGTGAAACATAATAATCGATATCAATTTTGAATTTATTATAGGCTGTATTTTAAAGTACCTTATCATTGTTTGTTAAAATTGTTATCAATGAAACTTAATCTCTCAATTTTACTGCTCAACATAGTTTTATATCCACGTCTCTTCAGTTCTCTTTGTCCTAAAGACAAGGTTTTTTAGACATTGTTTTTATGGTTTCATAACCTTATTAAATTTGAACATTAAGAATTCGTTGAATATTTACCAAAACAATTGGAATGTTAAGGAAGTATTCTTTGCCGCAGATTTCCTGAAAATAGTTGTTACTGTCAACTCAAGCAAACTAGCTTTGAAATAGTTGGATGGTAGAAGAATATTCTTAATCTAAGCAAAATTGATAGACATTAAGTATGTAGCTATGTAAATGTACACATCATGAAAAGATAAATTGAAGATCTTCTCATATGTATCGAATATTTAGTCAGGACTTTTTATTTCATTTCCCAAATTAGCCGAAACAAGTTTTAGATGAGCGTGGCCGGAGATTTTCAGTATTCCTGCTATTTTCAGCATTTGCTGAAATAATTGAAAATTGAATTAGAGCACACTCAAAGTTGTGAACAGACTTTGATCCTTTGTTCTGATTCTGACTTCTCCGCACAAATCCGATCAAAATATTACTTTACAATGGAAATTTTAAGTTTTTCACTGAAAATATATATTTTTATTGTTCTGCAAAAAATTTGAACATCGTGAAAAACTAAAATTTAAAAATCAGAATCACTTTCAGATTGCAGCAACTCCAGTGAGCGAGCTTGTTTGAGGCTACACTAAGATTAGGCAGAAGCAGAACTTTCTTGGTACCAGTGCCATTTAATCGGCACCAGTTCCGGCCTATCCCAATCGCATAACATTTTCTGGTCCCATCGTCACATTGTTCTCATAGTATAACTTCTATTTTGACCAAAACCACCAATAATTACGAGTAATATTTTGAAACCCCTAGTCTCAGATCCTTCATTTTTAGACCAAGTCCCATGGAACTGGGACCAGTAAATCCCATTAGACTTGACCGTCCCGCAAAACCCTAATGTACACGCGGATAGGCATTTAATCTTCTCACAGTAGCTAATTCCTTTAAAATAGACAACGACGATTTGATTCCACTAGATCTCTTTCACTTGAATGAAGTTAATCTCGGCGATTATCAAATAGAAACGTCGATTAGTAAATTAGAAAAAAATCTATCTCAATTGCTAAGATACTTCAATATTCTTAATTTAACTGTAAATCCCACTAAAACAGAATTCTGTGTTATGTCTCCATTTAATAAAGATCATCGATCACATATTTTAAATTTTTCGGGGTCAAAAATTGCTCAAGTTGAAACTTTCAAATATCTTGGAGTAACAATTGACAATAAATTAAACTATTCAAATCACATACGCATAGTGTTACGCAAAATGGCAATGGGAATTAAAACTATTGCGCATGTAGCTAATTATATAAATGCAAAGATGAAATTAATGTTAGTTAACTCCCTAGTATTAAGTCATTACAGATACTGCAATATCTTATTTAATAACATAAACCACTCATTAATAAATAAAATTGATTCACAAATCAAATGGGCAGCTAATGTTTATGACGAAAATTATTCTAATAAGAATGGAAAACGTTTATATTGTATTAATGATGCTTCATATTTCATAAGATACTTTTCATTAATAAAATTTTGGGATATCTCAAACCAGCGCTCACCTTATAGTAAACTGCAATTTCCCCTATATGCGTGTTCAACTTATCATTCGAGGACATCCAAATTCAGTAAAGTGAAGTTCAAGAAGCATTTTCTTAAAAATTCATTTTTAAACTCAACAGTTGATCTATGGAATAACTTACCAATTGAAATAAAGCGAATCAAAAAGCGAATTAAATTTAAAAATCAAATTAATAACTACCTCCTTAAACAATATATCCCTAAAATAGGTTCTACATCATGGAAAGGATTCCAGTTCTTTAAAAGATATCATTAATTAGCAATAAACTGGGTAAACTGATAATTCAGAATCCATGTTTTTTGTTATTATGTTTTTATAGTTTTTGTGTATTTTATGTTGTTATTGACGCATTAAGTGTAGTATTAGCAGCTGTTGTTGAGGTGTATAATTATGCCAATGTACTACACTTAATAAAAAATTCTATTCTATTCTATTCTACACTAGCAATGAGCTTATAACGATGGGTTAATATAGTGTTTTTCGCAGATTGCTTTTAACTTTCCCATTAACTACTACTATCCAAAGATTGGTGTAAGTATAAGAGTGTTTTCCTACATTGAGCATGCGATCCAGTCAATCCAGTGATTTAGAGTACAATTGCGAAGTCTGATTTATGTTATTTTCTTGTATTTGCAGTCATAGTAATGTGGCAACGCAATAATAATAAATACCTCCTCCAAGTATGATACAGTAGGATATTACGCCACATCATTAATAAAATTTTCTGTTGACATTCGCAAAATATCATTGAAGATAAATCGATCAGGTTGATACAGATTTTACTTGCATATAAAGCATGTAGAAAATTATTTTGTACATTGACCGATGGAAGTCAATAAAACTAAAACTATAAAAAATTTTTTAAAGATTAATTCAAGTATTAACTGGGTTTTGCAAGAGATGTTCTTTAAGGTATTCAACATGAAATTTAAAGAATCATTGATACACCTTTTTTGTTCGTATACTGCAAATTTGAAGTTATTTATTGTTATATAAGAAAGAAATAGAAATATATAAATGCTAAAGAGATTTCAGCATCGATTTTTTCAAAGTTTAATATCTTAGTGGAATCGTAGAATACAATAATCACTTTCTTCTTTCCCGTAAGACAAAAATTTATTGTCAGTTCTTGCTTCCATCAATATGCATAGCATATATATATATATATATATATATATATATATAATATACATATACATATACATATATATCTATATCTATATATATATATATATATACAGCATATATATATATATACTATATATATATATATATATATATATATTAAGCATGCTTAATGTACATAGATGTCCGCCAATGAATGGATATTTGTTACTGCAAGTGCATAAAATTTTTTTTGAATTAATTTGAAAATTTAATAATCTTAGTTAGACCAATGCCAACCTGGAGATTTTTTACAATACATTTACCCATTACTCTTTGAAAATTCTCCTAACAAACAGATGTGAAAAAAATGCCTCTTTATGGAAGCACTAATTAGTATTAATAAAATAAAATTTTGACAAAGTTGAAATAATTGAAAACATTTATCGACATCACATGGAAAAATTTGTTTATCAAAGAACAGGAGGGACTTAGCCCCCCTCCTGAATTGACGCCTCTAGTTTACTTAAATATATGTGAGTATTCGTTATATAGGATATAATAACATTTATTATCTTGCTTTTATAGAAAACGAAGTTGATTGCCCTATATAATACATATATGCCCGTTCAGTCGAAAATCAAGCATATATAGAATATAAACACAAATACTTCAAGAACTTTTTAATTTATTCTATCAAATTATTTCAAATATTTTTTTAATAAATTTATCACATATTTTTATTATTCAGTTCCTAAAAACAGCAAAAGTTATGTATTCACAATATCCAAAAGAAAGTTGGAAAAAATTTTGTATTTAAAATGCAGTCTGCCATATGGACATACTTGTTAATATGACTTTCCTGAAATGGGTTCAGACATTTTGTGATGCTAATGCAGAACACTACTCAACATGTACATTTTGGAAGCCAGTACTATGGATAAAAATGGCATGAATATTACTACATTTATACTGGACATATTCCCAAGAACCACTGGAAAATTTGTAAATGAGGAATTGCATTTATCAACTGCAACTAGATTTCTCACCAGAGATACAAACAACATTTTACCAGTTTAATCTTAATAAGTTGGTGTGTAAAGTCCCTTTCATTCTGAATATGTTGGAGAACTCAGGAACTTTAAGTGAAAGTAGGTATGGCGTGGGGTTGGACCCGTATATTGAATGACCTGTAATCCGCACGTTTAGCCTGTAACCCGTAACTTTAATGTATGGGCTGAAATTTTTAGTTTAAATTTATAGAATGATATATCTATATCATATTATAAAACTCTGTCAATCTTGTATGTTTGAATGAATAATTCTTGTATGTTTTACACATTCTAGGCGTTTGATTTGTTGAAAGAGCTTAGAATTTGAAGATGACTCTTATCTTTGGGAGAAGTTTGAGGATGAAGAAGAAGAACTTTGATAAAAAATTGGTTTACTTTGAAGAAATAAAAATTTTTTTGATTTAAATTAGTTTTGTCTCAGCCCGTAACCTGTAGAAACTGTTGTACGGGTCCAACATCAGGATATGGCTATCTTTTGAAGTTAATATCTACTCTGACTACAAACTCTCTAAGTTTTGAAATTCAATAAACTAACATATATTAACTACTTAATTAGGGCTAGTTGGCAAAAATTCATTACAAGCATTTTACTGATTACCTGTAAATTATACTAAGGGGAATGTGAATAAATTACAGTACAAAATATAGATGCACAACTCCACTTTTGGTGAAACAATGAATAACACACAATCTCAGATTACATAATATACAGATGATGTTCATGTTTTGTGTTATGCCAAAAGCAAAAAAGTCTGCTACATATTAAGAGTGAATGAAAACAATGGTATTAAATATAAAATACATTGCATAAGGAGCATATGTTTAAATTTTCCATTTTCTTCATGATATGGCATTTTAATGCAGCTGAGGAGATGCTAAGCCATTTTCTAATGTAGTATAATCCATATAAAAGAAAAAAAAGGAGAAAAGTAACCAAGATCAAATATAAATTTAACATAAAACTCATTTATATTACTTTTGTACTTTTAATAGATTAGCATCATGTCATGCAATTTGAAAAATTGTAAAGCAAGTATTTGCCGCTTTAACTCTTTTGACAAATCACAAGTGGACAATTAGCTAAAACGTTGATTTTAGAAATATTCTATGTAGACAGCAGAAATAAAACAGCGACAGGTATTTGGTTAGATACAAGTGCATTTGCAGTAATTTTATATAAATATGTACAAAGATGAATATTAAGTTGATAGATAATTAACTCCTTAGCAGTTTATCTATATTTATTTGGTTTGATTAATTATTATATAATGCGCAGCTAAGCATTTCATGCATGTAGCGATCATTAGGCTGTTGCAAGGGCAAATTGATTTAGTGCATTGATCAATCACATGCATCTAAGTTAGCTATACGAATAGGAGTTTTACAATGTGCTTAGCTGGCTACCGATCTTGCATTGCTATGTGTAGTAATAAATTCACAATAAGGCGAGTCAGTCAAACCTAGGAATGTTACTTATTTATTATCTTATTTTAAATCTAAATTTGTTGCAACTAGGAGACCTATAATTAGACTGATAATGACTGTATTTGTTATTGATTGTATACATCTTTTTATCTGTAGGTTAGGAAGCTGCTTTAGTTTGTAGAGAGTTTTATTCTTTTTAATTTGTCTCAGCTAGTGTCACTTGTTGTTAATTATTGTTTCTATTTTAAATGTAGGATAGGAAGCTGCTTTATTTATTAACTAGTTTTTCCCAGCAGCTAGTGTCCCTGCATCTTTGCTTATTAATCATATTAATAAACCACACATTGTTGAGTGTGAGCTATTAATTCGAATTGTGACTGGTATTTATTATCACCAAGTAGTTAGGGTACACATAATAACACCGCTTCAGGCAGTGGCCCATAAAAAACTGGATTCCCTCTCATCTAATTACCAAAAAAGTAGTGGTTACTTGATAAACTCGCATGGATCTAAATATAGTTTGGTCTAAGTTTGAAGTATAAATGAGACAACAAAGGTTCAATAAGATAGACATTATACCCCACTATGGAGAATCTGCTGGTTAGTGTTAATAAATACACACAAGTTAATGCACATCTCAGCCTGGGTGATGATTCTACAATAATGTGGTTGGCTTGTCCATTAATGGTAACTAGAGGGTAATTGAAATAATAATAATAATGATAAAACAAATAAAAAAATGATAAAAAAGTCATAATTAATAGATGCAACTACATACAACAAAAATATCAGTAATGTATAGAACTAAAAAAGGTAATTGTGTTTGGTAAAAAGAACTTAGGCTATAGCATGTGTAAAACAAAAACTCATGGGATGTAGATGTAATGCTGGATAGAAGTGGAATGTGTATAAACAACCATAGAATAGAAATCACATTTTCAAAAGAAGAATTCAATGTAAGCATGTTCTTAACCTTAAAGCAAGTGCTGTCCATTGAGAAGACAACTCTTTTTTCACATTTACAATTAATTTTCTCCATGCAATGAGCAAAACTGGAAAATCATGAAACATGACATTGTCTGTTAGGCAACATGCACTAATGCAATGTTCAAAATTTCTATTAAAGAAAATTGCTGGGGTCGAAGTTGTTGAAAAGATTAACAGGTCTTCTTTGAAAATTCTGGATTTTTGAAAATGACCATATCTAACATTCATGTATTTATAAGGTCTGAGTCCACAGAATCAGTAAACAATTGAAATTTTCTTGATTTGTACAAAGATATTTCAAACCTATTGAGGTTTGCTGTGTGGAAAGTCAAATGTCATGGGGCTGAATTTGAAAATGGAACAAGATACCTTCCTATATCATGTAATGCTTTTATACATATCATAGCATTGATATTTTTCATCTATAAATACATAAAGAAATTTTTTATGATAATGAAATATTTTCAAACATCTATGGGCTGATTATTGTTAATAACTAAAATATTGCAGAAAATGTTATAAGATGTAAGGGGTGTAAGGGGAAATTAGAGAAGATCAGCAATGTTGTCAAAAATTTCATAGATGATGCTTAGAGACAAGACAGTACCATTCAACAAGAATATATAGAGAAACAATGATGTTTCTATCACCTGTATCAGTAATATTAACCAAAAATACAATTTTCAATGAGATTTAAGTCTTTATGAACTTAACATAACATATAAACATTTTGTTTACTATACACAAACACTCTAAAAGCTTGAATATTGCAATCTTAATGAAAAAAATTATCTCTTAGCTTGCACATAGTTTATAATAACATCCAAAAATTTAATTGCTTGGGGAAGAGTGAACAAGTTATACAGTAAAAAAGATCACAAAAATACTTTAGTATATTAGACACTTTAAAGGAAATATATTTTGATTAATGAGTCACAAGAAGAGTGGATTTAACCTCAATTTTCCCTCTTCTGCATCTTGCAAAAATCTTAAATAAAAAAAGAATAAGTGCAGCTTATCTCTAGGTTTGAAAGTGTACTAAAATAACATATTATTAAATGAAAACAAAAATCCACTGATAAATTTAACATAAAATATATCCTATGGTCAAACAAAGTACTTACCCTCTACATAGATTACTAACCCCTAAGGCTTATAAAAAGGCAATTAATTTGTCATACAGAAAAATGACACTGAATATTAATGAAAATGATAACTTATACCACATTGATGTAGAGTAGCATAGTTTAGTTATTTTCCAGCTTTCAACACTGCAGAGCAAATATCTTGAATAGAAAAAATTAATGTTTTTTCAAATTAGGAACTACATACAGTGTAAAATTAGTGAAAATAGTATATATCTAAATTTAATACTGAAGCACTTTGGTCAAAATGCTGGTGTAATATATTTCTTTTATAATAAAATATAAAAATTAAAAAACATGTGAAAAATAAAAAAATATTTAAACTAATAAAACTTTTTTTGAAACAAATTCAATAAATAACTGCATTGCTTTGAAATTAACATTTTTGTTCAAAAGACAATTCCAAGTTTCTTGGTTAAATGTGAAAATGAAAATTCAAGTCATTCAGAGACACAGTGAATATCTCTTTTATGTGCTAAGTTTTGTAACATAATATTAAACTTGTTACTAATCCAAATGGGTCATATGAGATGGTGTTGATGAAAAGTAATTATCAAAAGCAAGCTGTCAAAATTCATTAAGCACTGATATCAGCTTAAATTGCATAAAGTATTTATGCCTATGTTCAATTCAGTATTAATGTCACATCTTCTATCATTACTTGGCTGTGGAGTCAACTGTTTCAACTGCCCTGTTACATTTTCTGCACAGACATGCCTATAGTTGATGCTCACTTATTTTGCCAGCTAAAGTAATTTTGGATATGTCCTATGAAATCTGTGGTCACCATGTGATGTCTTCCTTGCATCAATCAACTGTTCTTTCATAGGAAAATTGGTACTGTGTCCATTTCTGAATGCACTTGCACTCAAGAGAACTTAATGATTACTTGATGGCTTATTCAGAATTATTAGTAGAAGTGGCTCCTTTAGATAAGTGTTAATTGTAGTCAATACTTTAAGTTCACATATGAATGTTTTGAGATACTAATTTGTGCCCCTATTCCTACCCTGAATGTATGATATTAAAAAAGATAGGTGCCATGAGTGAGGGAATAGCACACAGACTCCATGGTGTTAAAAATTTTTTTGCAAAACAACTTAAGCTAAGGTGGGTATGGTTTACTATACTCTAGTCTAAGTCAGCACATGCATTTAGCTTTCAGCTTGTTATTCTAATTTTAGAATTTAGAATTTACTTGATTATTTGTATTCCTACTAAGCACATATGAAAGTGTTTTGGTTTGCAGACATAAGACCTAGTTTAGAAAAAATTCAATTTACTTAGTGTGTTTCAAAACTTAGAGATTTAGATTTTTCTATGGTCTCATCACCATACTCAGGAGCTTAAGAAAGTTTACTATATACTTTTTGGATAATGATTGTACTAGAAACCATCAGGGGGAGATCTAGAAAAAGTTGATGGGGAAGCATGAACTGATAATTTACAAGTTTACCACATATTTTTTCAAAAGTTCCTACATAACTACATATATGAAAAACTGTGCTTTATAATGCATGTAAATGAACACATACCATATTACCAAAATATTTTACCCTTTACTTTTTCAAAATTTGCCTGATATTCTCATTTAGACATTGCAAGTAGACGATTTCAATTTAAATTTGAGTTTGTTCAAAGCAATGTGTTACTCTGAAGGTTTTTAAATCAAGTGTTTAAATGTGAACTAATACAAAGTTAAAATTACAATTCATGCAGGAGGTAGAAGTAAATTCAATTTTGTGGTGACTTTATGTGCTCTTATTCTTTTAATTATGAGAAATGCAAAGCAGGCAAACTTATGCTTATGCTTCAAGGAAACTTGATCAACTGATGGTCTATGCTGTTTGTGTGTGTGGAAGATGAGGCATTTATAAGAATATCACTAGAGCTTACACTGGTTTTTTGGATTCCTAATTTTCTGACACTACTCTTTATAGAAGCCAACTGCTTACTGCAATCAGATAAAGTAATATTTTGAATCTATTGTTATGAATCTATCACTTGATAGGAAGGTTTTTACAGAAAACATTTAAATCAGCATTATTTGCATATTTGCTTTCTACCAATGGCAAACAGAAATATAGTCAGCATAATATTTGTAGTTGTTGACAATGATTTTTGCTTATCAATTAGTATACCTTTGTTATGAATTCAAACAGAGAAGTTGATTACATTTATGTACAATGATTTAATTTCATTACATATATTTTGGATGTTTTGCTATGAAATTCTTTTGGTAGTACTCATTCCAGGTGTAATCTCACAACAATGTATGTAAGTGCTCTATTATACGCATTGACTAACATGCTTAGTCAAAGATTATACTATTGCATTGACAGATTTGAGCTATGGACATCTTAATGCCATGATTTGATCATATCAATTAAATGAATTTGCTTAAAGCAGATTATTGTTCTTACTGTATTTATAAAACATGAGTAATTGAATTTTGATATCATTTACTCTTTGGAGGAGGAAACTCCCCGTGTAGGAATAGAAGTCTATGATTAAGCAGTGCTTCTGAGTTTTGAGAAAATTAAAATTATAACCAAACTTTTCTTTGTTCTTTCTTGATGCATATTCCTCATTCCCCCTTGGATCCACCACTGGTAACCGTCCAATTTAACAGACCCATTCAATAAGATAATTGACCATCCTCATTTTAGGTTCGTCTGAAAGATGGAGTATAAAATGTAAACAATCAAGTTTTTGACAACTTCAACTCTTATCTTTTTAGTGTATAAAATAAACATGTATAAAGTTACTTAAAAGATAACAGCAATCATCTACATTTAGTAAAGCATGTGAATTTTGTGTAGTTAAAAAAATTCTAATTGTTGTTTACTATTTGAAACCTCACATCCATTAAGGATGATCAGTGTTGGAATCATGTCGTGCCCATTTTTACAGAAATTTTCGTGCATAGGAAGAATTTAGGTTCATTTAATAATCTGAGAAATATTTCTCAAGATAATATATATTATCTTCAATTTCTCACGTACGAAATTTCAATGTTAATACATTAGTGAGAAAGTGAAATAATAAATTCTGACGTTTCTTTATCATCTAGAAAGGCATCTACGATCAATCCCTGTCAGGAAGGTTTTGTCAGACGTTTCACCATTACATATTTTGCTGTTGATCTCTTAAAGAACTTGCAAGGATTTTCAAAAATTTTATTTTAATTTCGAGTTATCAATAGAAAAATTGAATGTGTCAATTTCAAAAACGTTTTACACCAGAACACATTAATCTATAAAACCATCTACGCTAATTTATTGCAGACTAAGCCACGGCTCTCTGTAAATAACTATTTACAGAGAGCCGTGACTAAGCCTTATTTCTTAAATCGCGCTATTTCACTTTATTGTAAAGTTATAATGAAATTAAATTATTGCACAGCACTTATTTGAACAAATCAATTTAATTTTCTTCAGTTTAGTGGTGTGCAGTTAAAATGATTCAAATTTCTTGAGATGCCCGTGCTGGGTTTGTGCCCATATTGAAATATATATAAAGTATATTTCGTATTTTGATTTCCTAAATCTATTAATTTCCATATTAATATCATTAATAATTTTGTTTCTTGAAAAATGTGTTAGACTAATGAAACAATTTGCTCCCAAAAATTTTTCATTCCTAAAGATTTATTTTAAAATGCTTAGCAATTACTGAACTCTGTAATTAAATGAAATCATAAAAATGTATATATTACTCTCTCACAATATTGGAGAAATATTGGTAAATCCAAAATATGTCATTAGTATCTTGATCCCTATGCCTGGAAAGTTCGGATTATATTTCAAAAATCCTCAATCTTAAATTACTTTGTTGAAACGCGTAAGAGGAAAATTGGATTAAAATCCTGTTTTGTTATTTTCAAAACAAATATTATATTCTTATATTCAGGAAGAAAACTGCTTCGAAGAAATATTTATTTCAGTTTACACTTTGTACCAGGGGTGATATATCTATCATTTACTTAAGTGTATAAAGTGGGAAAACGAAATTAACAACGTAGAACACCTGTTGTGATAATAATTAAGATTTTTTCAAATTGTGAAGTACATTTTTTGTGCATGGAATGAATTAAAGTTTCATTGCATTTAAAAAATATTCTATTTAATTTGTGCGAATTTCTAATGCGATTTGAATTCAATGCTTATATAATTTGATACTGTTCATTAATTAGATAAATAAAGTCTGCGATTTGTTACATTTTGAAATTTCACAATGGGCTATAGATTAAAAACAATGCAATGATGAACTTGTCAGGCGAAAAAGTGCAACTTTGTACAAATTTGAATATACAGCCGCATAGTGGAATTTAACATTGCTGAAAAAGATAAAACCAAGCTGACAAAATCCAATCTATTTGGTGAGCTTTTTTATAAATCTCTGGAATTTCACATGGTTTGATCATTTTAGAAAGATGTTAACGTTCCAATTTTTTTCAGGTTTTGTGTTAAAGTGTGTAAATTTTGTTGCATGAAATATATATAATGCTTAAGGCATTTTAATACCCGAACCCGACCAGCCCCAAAACGTAGACGTTGAATAGCAATATTTAGCTGCTTAGATCTCTCTCTCCAATCAAATGATGATTAACATCTATCATTTTCTGATAAGGTAAAAATAGAAATTCATTGGCATTATTTAACATTTTGTATGTTTCTCAATCCGGGTGGTGACTAACAGTAATAACCTTTAGCTCAATCAATCTAAACTTTGAAGCCGAACCCGAGCTGAAACCTAAAATTGGAAACCCAATGTTACTCTCTAGATTTTTGTTCAAAACAATATGTAAAATAAATAATTACTCATTCAATTATTATTAATGGAAGATATATGACATTAAATTTCATTTTAATTTTCTTGAAACTAAATAGAAGTTCTGTATATATAACAATAAATTAATGGATTTCCATTATAGCCATATTTCTAAGTTTACCATCCATAATGGCCATAATTTTTTTTCTACCGTACCATTATAGAATCCATAATATGGCACATAATGGTATGGTACCATAATATAATGGGCACCTCTGATTCACAATTTATAGTGTAAACGACGATCAGCCATTTATCAATTATGAAAAGACTATGTAATTTTAAAACCAACTGCAAAGTTATTCATCGATACAAGGCCTTCTTATAAGAACGCCTTGATCGATATAATGACAATTAGTTTCCAAATGGTGAGTTAATTCATTTCAAAGGTAGTAGCACTGTCTTTTATAATAAAAGTTAAATTATTTAACTTTTTATAAAAGACACTGATGAAATTTAAAGATGTAACTAAATTTTGGTAATGTAAAATAAATTAGCTAATCTTTGTTTTTAAGTGCTCTGTATACAAGTATATCAATAAACATTAATAACCAACTTACGACAAGAACATAAACATCAAAACATGTTATCAAACTCCATAGCCATACGACATCAACGTTATGCAATCAAACCCATTGACAAATTCCAAAATTACGACATTATCGCAATAGAAAATTTATTACAAGTTTTTGAAATGACATCAGCGATAAACAAACTTACATCACCAGACGGTTAAAGTATACTATTACCAGCCCCGCCAAATGACGCCAATTATCGCAAATGGGCAATGGTCATTTGTAGTAGGGCCTAAGAGTTTCTTCGACTACTGTATAGTACAAACTTAAATTATGTAAATATCTTAATTATGAGATATCTAGATTAAACAAAATTTTCAGTAATAAATATTAAATTAAAAAAATTGTATTCCATTTTTTTAAAAATGTGTACACAAAACTAGAAATAAATATAATGCCTACAAAGAGCGAGTTCTTAGCAACTGTCTGAGAAAGAAATATAAATATTGAAAGCGTACAGAGAGCTATATATATATATATGGTGTGGAATTCGTAATTTATATATAGGTTATTCATAAATAATAAGTATATCCATGGACCAGTTTTTGTGCATTGTGGAATGCCAGCATTCACTATTTTCCAAGACGAAAAGTACCAGCAGGGAGAAGTACTCGTTGTCTGCGGTTTCAAAAAAAAAGTTTATCATGATTTTTTTGAGACATATCATTATAAGTACCATAATGCGATATATAATGATATGGAATCATACCTTCATCAGCATCTCTTATTGCTGCGTTTTTTTTCAAGGTGTTAAGAAGTACACACTATAAGGATGTCAAATTTGACATTGAAGATCTTACGTTCCACGATGAAGTCTACTACGAAAAAATTAAGGCAAGAAGGAGAAATTGTGACTTTGATTTTTGGTCAACGTCATTGAATCGATAGCGATATGAAGAAACACTTTGGAGTGACCTGAATATCACCCTGTTTGTGACAACGTAGTTACAGGCAGTATGTTATTAAAATATCCCATGATTATTTTTAAGTGAATGTATGAATTATAATGCAGAAACTTTTGATGATTCGTCTAGGAAATTATATATATTTTAAATTGAAATGATGTATTAATAGCAAGCCATTAATGGTCGAAAATGGGCTATGTAGTTGCCATTAATGCAGATGACCGCTGGGGAATTAATGGGCCAGTGATGTACATCCGACAATGATCCATCTCTGAGCCGATATGGCAAGCAGTAGGTTTTGATAGCAGAGCATTACTCTTATATATAAAACCAAGAATTTTATATTGCTAAGCAGTTCAAACATTGCTGTTGGTACAAACACAAGCCCAAAAAAAGGCAGATGGATATCTTTGAGATTTTCTTTAGCATATTTAATTGAAACATTTGTCATAAATTAAAAGCATGTCTTGTTTTATAAATGATAACAATAAGCATACAATTCTGCCAAATTTAACAAAAATTTCAAATTTTAAAATTAAGTAAAATTTTGAAATAGTACTTTCCTGAATCGTAAAAAATCTCTTCTGCTCAAAAGTAACTTTTTTATGCAACAGTTAATTTCAAGGTGTCCAAATATTAAAGAATAAATTATATTGAAGATTCATTTAGCAGGTATATTATAATTAACTAAAAATTTCTAAGAGTTCTTCGCAATTTCATTTTTATATTAAATAGATCTAGAAATCAAAAGAATGAAGTGAGTTTTATTTGCAAGCATCTTCTTATTGATTACTAAGATTGCCACTGATGACGCCAATGGTCCACCAATAGGCCACTGATGGCTTCAGCTTTCATAAATACCACCAGTTGTCTACTTATGATTGACAATATTATATTATGATATATAAGTCGTAACTTGGTATAATTTGCTTGAGTTAAGAGCACAGTTGGAAGTGTGTATAGCATATTATCCTTAAGATGGAACACCTTTGCTGCAAACCATTGAATTCATTATACAGTGCTCATGAAAATCATTATATTGCTATTTGTTCGCTAGATGGCATATCGATCCAGTCTTGCCATTCATTAATGGCTTTAAGAAATTGATGCATATATTATACACAATAATAGAAAAATTTCTTTGTAAAATTGTGGAATTTTAAGATTTTTTAAAATTTTTGTTTTGTTGGTAATGGATGGCAAATGAATGGTCATCATTGGCCATTGATCTTATTAATGGAAAAATTTGTTATCTGACAATGCTTGCTATTTAAGTTTCATTGTGATGAAATTCAGTCAGTTCACGTTTCTTAAATATCAAAAAATCATAAAACATATTATCTTTTAATATACTGAAATGGAGGTTGTATGTTGATGGTGAGTTAATCTTGCAGAACTCATATTCAAAACGTAACAGGCTAATGCAATTGAACTGTCCCTGTTATTTTTCACAGAACTTTTACATTTGAAAATATATTTAAGTAAGTTGCAATGAATAGTTAGTGCAAAACTACAAGACAACTATTACTATCAAACATTTCTGTTTCTAATAAACCATAAAGGTATGTAGTTTCACACTAACATAACATAAATAATATTATTTTCGCATCCTATTGCACTGCAGAATAAAATGTTTGTACGGATACGGATGTAGCACATGGATGCGGATGTAGCTCATGGTGTGAGTATTGGCGTAAACCTCCCTTGCATAATCGACCTAAATTTCAAATTTGCAATCAAATGCAGCAAATGGCTTCAATTTTTGAGAACGTTTCTGAAATAGAACATGTCGTTAACCTTAACCACCTTTTTAAACTACAATCCGTTTTTCCACATTTATAAGAATTTTCTCCAAGCCCATTAGCAAACTTGAAAATCTTGAGGCATGGGCAGGTCTATTGGGGAACATGCTTTAATGCAAAGTTCGAAATTTGGATTAAAGTCTGTTGCTGTTTCTGAAGAGATCAACAATTTTTCTTTGAAGATTTCGAATTATTGAAAAAGATTTTTCCATACATAATGTTAATGTATTTATAAGGTTTTTAGCCAATAAAAGCAACAACAAACTTGATATGTGCAAAGTATATCCCAAACCCATTGAGATGTGTTTTGCACAAAGTCAAAAATTTCGGGGCCTCTCTTTCACTTGGTGGTTTCAGATTGAGCATTGATTTAATAGTTCTTGAGCTATAAGGGCTTACAATTTTTTTATAGGATCTTGAAAATTTTTCACAAATTCCCAGGCTGTTAAAAGCTAAAATTTTCAGGCTATTTACCAAATACTGAGAATTTTGTTAATTTATTATTTGATGATAATTCCACAGCAAAAAATTTATTAATTTCTTTTCGTAGACAATTAAGATAATTAGCAGTCTTTTTGAAAGTGTCCAATTGTTCATGAACAAAGTCAATGGGTGAGGTTGAACTTTAAAGTTTTACATTTATTGATTCCTTATATTAAAAGTTAAACATCAATCATTTCATTCCATAGTAGAGATTAGAGAGTGACAATATGAGGTAAGCATGAAACCAAACCCGACCCGATCGTAATATTCACTATCCGAATCCGACCCGAAAAGTTGAATTTGATTTGATGTTGTGGATCTTTCTCCAATGAAATGGTCATTAACATCAATCATTTTCTGACGGGAAACAGCCATTCATTCGTATTATTTAACGTTTTGGATCCTTCTAAAATCAAGCTGTGATTAATATCCATATTTTTTTACTAATATAACTAATCTTTGTACCCGAACCCGATCGATTAAAAAATTCGGCAAACGAACCCAACCCGAATCTAGAAATCGGGTCGCTCTTATCGGATATCCGATGTCACTGTCTAGTAGAGATAAGTGCGGTGCGGTAATAGGGCGTAGCACCGTGGTATGGCGGGGTGCGTTGTGTGGCGGTTACGATTTACAAAATTGCGCTGGTTAGCGGTAGAATTAAAACAACTTGCGGTGCATTAAAAGCTATACAGATCTAATTACTAAACATATCTTTTATATTTTTTATACATTGTACTTTTGAAAATTAACCTTGTAATATTCTGCGCCATATATTAATGGAAATTCTAACCCGCGATAACGTTTTGTTTTAAGATTTTAAATCTCTAAGTATTTGTCAAAGAACTGTTTCTGTAATAATATTGATTGATTTCACATACAAAATACTAATAGTAATTTTGCATATTTAATGGAAATTGGGTGAATTGACAAAATACATAAGAAATTGTATTAAACTTTTCTACGAATGATCCATGACCCTAAAAAACAATTTGGAAATATTTATCTTTTCTTAAGAAGTTATTGCGGTGGTTAGTGGTGAAGATTTTTTCTCTGTGGTGGAAAGTTTTTTACAAACCCTACACCGCGCTCATCTCTAATCCATAGCTCACGACGAACGGTACAAAATATAGAATTCACGACTAGATTCTACAGACCTCTATGAACAAAACAATAGCATCGCAGATTTAAGAATGTTTCCATACATGTGAAAGCGAAGATCTCCATAACATTGTGAAGCTCATTTTGCAATATACGTGTACGGAACTACTTGTGTTTACATATATTCATACAACAACATCAATTGTTGAGTAGGTACTGAAAAAATTAAATCACAGTGTGTACAAAATAACAAAATGCAGCAGAACACGCTAATAAAATAGCAATAATTATTATATATACGAGTTCGACTATCGTTTTTTCTAATGATTTCCCGCCAAATTAAAGATGAAGATCAAAGTTGTTGAAATAAACGAAACTTCGACCTTCGAAAATCAAAGAAGTACCTAACGGCAGTGCAATACCGTCATTATAATATTATAAGATATTATAAAGATAGCGTTATTCAAGTTACTCCTTATACACTCAGTATATAGAAATATGCAGAAAGAATTGATATTGAATGCCATCAAAACAGACTGTAGAATGTAGATATAAATGTGATAGTAGAAACATAGAGCCGAATGTAAATGTTCAAATGCACTTCCATTTACACAAACAATATATATTATATATATATATATATATATATATATATATT
>CABFPE010000660.1:53426-105455 GCA_900660155.1 Hofstenia miamia | reverse complement strand
TTTAGATCATTTTTAAAAAATTCGTAATTAAGGCAAGATCTAAATTCAATGGTAATGAATTGAAAATTGTAGGACCAGCAAGCGAAAACGATCTTTTACCATAAGAAGTCTTAATTTTTGGAATGCTTAGTAGATATAAATAATTAGATCTGTGGTTGTGAAATTCATGATGGACAAAAGAAAGTCGATTACGATGATATCTCGTAGCCAAATTGTGAATGTTCTTAAAAATCATAATGGCAATTTTGTAAGTAATATGAAATTTAATTGGTAACCAATGTAGAGATATTAAAGTAGGTGGAAAGATGATCTTTGCTTCTTAGGGATGGGATCCGGATAGTGAATTGAATATACCGGATAATTCCGGATAATTTGACTGTCGGATAGCGGATAAAATATTGATCAGCTATTACTAAGGGCAACCAGAAATATGACTTTAAAAACAAAATATGCCTTGATTTTTATGACAAAACATGACGGAATTTAATTAATTATGCCCTAGAATAGGATCATCCATTTTTCAAAATGTTCCATTTAAGCAACATAAATCTTTTCTATATTACTGAGAACAAGATATAAAACAAATACAAAAACTTTTACATAATAATAAGTGAATTTTTTAAATGAACTGCTTCACTAAATTATTATAACAACACATACATTTCCATATATTTATGTGGTTAAGATTTATGTTATAGGGCAATAGTTTTCTCATATAGAGAAACATCTCTCAACTGCAGCCAATGTTGCTTGACAATTTCGTAACTTGGCATACAATTCCGATTAAATTGCCTTCCCCTTTTTCCATTATATCAATGAAACCGGTATTTTGTCATCGTGACTTGATATAGATTATTATTTAATTATTATATTTTATTAATAACAATATCTGGTGAAAATTCAACTCTGTCAAACATTGAACAACTGTGATATTTTATATTAGGGGCCTTAATTGAAGCCAGTAGATTTTCAACGCTCACATGTTTTGGCTGAATACGCATGGCACAGTTCTACAACACGTATGCCTTACAAAATCAATTAAATAAAAATGTATATAGTTCCTTTAAAATTTTTCTATCTGCCAGCATACTTGACCAGTGAGTAGGGTCGGATCAATAATTAGCTACAAATTGAACTTCTCTTAGATTAGGCTAGGTAGGAAGTACATTATTTTCAATTGAATGAATACGTATATTTTAGTTCCATCCAGCTTTAACTTTTAAGTTTGTTTCTTAATTTAATGAAAATATGCCAAAATATGACTTCTATGACATTTCAGGCATAAATATTACCGTATTTTTTAAAAAACAAAAATATGATTATTTATTACTATAACTTCTTATTTAACTACAACCCAAGTCTGAAAACCATCTAATTTAAAGCAGACTGCAAAATGAACCAACAGAAAAAGTATGAATTTTGTGACTTTTGATTGCTCTAATTATTAATGAAAAACAACCTCATTTCTCAATTAACATCAACCTCTTGCGAATAAAAATAAATAAATATTAAATAGAATGCTTCCTGATATGACAGAAAAACTTGTTTTGTTGTATGAAAACTTCCATATCATGGGAAAAATATTGCATTTTCCTCGAAAATTCCATTTTTAAATCAAGTTTTATCTCAGAATTTGTTATCCGGTAAAATCCTTTAAACAAGTTAAATTTTACCGGATACTGGATATCCTGATCCGGTTGTGTAATTTCAGCGGATTCCGGCACATCACTTTTGCTTCTTAAACAGAAAATTATACGAGCACAGTCATTTTGGCTAAATTGAAGTCTTCGTATTTGATAATCGGGTAGACCATAAGTAATACTATTATTAAAATCTAACCTACAAGAAATCATAGATTTCTATTTAAAGAAATCTATGCATTAATTTAATATTACGTAAATGATATCTACAACACTTGCATATAGAATTAATGTGTGCTTCTAATTTTAGGGATTCGTCCATTAGACATCCAGACATCCAAGATTTTTCATGATTGGACTGTGTGCTTTTTGAAAGTTTGAATCGAGAAATATTTTTTTAATTTTGCTGGTCGAATAAACATTAATTCCGTTTTTGATACATTCTTCTGTAAGTAAAACAAGTTTAGATATTGATTAGACGAGTCTAGCCAGTTCAATGAATCTTTTGCAATATTAAAAAAATCTTGCTGATCTATAGTAAAAAATTTATAACATTGTAAATCATCAGCATATAGGTGATATTGCCATGAATTCTGTAAACATATTCTCCTAGAAAAAAATTGTAAAGAGTACATATGATTGGACCAAGAATAGATTCTTGAGGAACACCAGCAGATATAGGAAATGACATTCCCTGAAATCCATTTATTGTAACGATTTAATAACGTGAGCGAAAATATGATCTAAACCAATCCGATACATTTAATTTTAATCCAATTCTGTGTAAGATTTCGACCATAATATCATAGTTAATAATATCAAAAGCAGCAGTTTGGTCAATAAGAATTAAAATTGCACATTTTCCTTTGTCAAAGGCAAGAAGAATATAATCAAATACATTGATTAATGCAGTTTCAACTGAAAATTGTTTTCTATATGCAGATTGAAATTCTGGTAGTAAATTAGTTGATTAACATATGAAAATGTTTGGTTTGCAACAACTGCTTCAATTAGTTTTCACAACGTAACATATATTTGATATTGGTCGGTAACTTGAAAATAGATTGCGATCTAAATGTGGTTTCTTTAAAAGGGGCTTAACCAGAGATTGCTTAGCTGCATTGGGATACACTCTACTGGTAAGTGACAAATTTATAATGTCTAAAAGAAGTCCTTCTAGTACATTAAGAATTTTTGGCTTTTTAAGTATTAGTTTACGTAATAGATCCAAATCACAAGTCGCATTTTTTATTGTGAAACAAGTTTTCGAAATTCAGGAATTGTTACAGGAGCAAATTCTAAGAACAAATCAATGCTTTCAATAAAATGTTTTGATATTTCATTATCAATGTCGAAATGAGCAGATTGAAGACTAAACGTAGCAAAGTTGGATTATAAAGTTTCACAATGTATTTCCAAAGTGTTTTGTTTATTGCAATCACTGGCTTTTCATTTACCAGAGGGGAATTATGGAAGTATGTCGTGTCAATTACCACAGCTAGTACATTATGGCCGTTTATTGATTTAGGAACGGACGATGATATTTATATAACTATGAATGGCAATTGGAATACTCTTACATTACCAAAATTCTTATTAGATAACAAAAACCATGATGATTTTCAAGAAGGTCATACAGACGTATTTATTTGGAATGATGAGCCAATTGGAAGGTTTTCTTTAGCAGAGTTGTGCAATGAGGAAGGCACTGATGATGATCCATTTGTTGTTAAAAAGGTTGAGATAAAAATTTTTAATAGTAATGGTTCAAAAATTACACATGTGGTTTTCAAAGGAAAGTACGATTTGGGCTGGAAACATTGTGCGTATTTAAAGGCTCCC
Organism: Hofstenia miamia; assembly: GCA_900660155.1. NCBI lineage: Eukaryota > Metazoa > Xenacoelomorpha > Acoela > Hofsteniidae > Hofstenia > Hofstenia miamia. The sequence goes on along the minus strand of CABFPE010000660.1, from coordinate 101,973 downwards.
TAACAATAGCAGTCTATGTTTAATTCAAATGAAAGTGTATTTGTACATAATTCATCATATATTTTGTTCTGTATATACATAGACATTATCGAATATTATGATGGATTCTGTGAATTGTGTCATCAACGAAATGATAATTCAAATAGATTTGAAATATCGGGATATCTTTGAGGACAAGGCGGAAATCTAATTTCTTTAATAGTATTAATAATTTTGGTTTACAATATATTTTTTCAATAGATCTGTGAATCAAATATAACATTGCCCCGCCTCCCTCCCCCTTCAGAACAACACCAGTGGTTGTAATCATTATGGTTATCGTTTTCTTGTAGAATTGATTGGTAAAAGTTTTTCTACACAATTTTCTTTACATTTGAAACAAATAAAAGGCGTTATTATATGGTCTGTCTCCCATCATAATTTTTCTATACATTTGCCAATTCTTAGAGTGACCCTTGAAATACCACCATGCCCCAAAAGTCCTTCCTAGTATAAAATAAGAGTCAATTGATATTGATATAATGAAATTATTTCCTACTTAACAAGTTGACAGCACCCATGCACCAATTATATAAATAGAAATACTGTGAAAGAGCCGACAATGTTTATTTTCTCTAACTGCCAAAACTACCCTGCATGCCAATTTTCCAGTACTTTTGAATTTTCAGGAGTCCTGAAATTGAAAATGGCCAAAATTAAAACTGTTTCTTGCATGTCAACAACACTTACTTGACGTTAGCCAAGGCTTACTTAAATGTTTATAGGAGGTCTTACTTTAGCAAAATTGGAGAATTTTGTCGAAATCCGCTTGAAACTAAAACTTTTCACTTATCTTCTTTAACAATTTCAATTTTCCGTTCTTGAGGAATTTATGCAGTTTAAATAGAAACATAATCAGCAATATATTTCGCTAAATATTTACCATCATCAGAAATGGAAATTTACCGCACTAAATTCAATTTTATAAATTCAATGAAATCAGTGTTTTGAATTTGTAGTCTTCTTTTTCATTTAAAGTTGGTTTTAAATATATTATGTAATATGATTCAGCTACTTTCGGTGTAAATTGATTGTATGTATTGGATATTTTAATTATATATATATATATATATATATAAATTTGATTCTTTTATAAGCTAACATAAGCACGAACAACACTGCATTATTAATTCTCCTCTCATAAATTCTTTTAGGCCGTGGGCTTTGATAAAACACGATTTAAATCTTGATTTACACTCCCTTCGTTGTTGTTCTCGTTTTCCTCTCAAAACATTGTTCAAAAAACAATCATTTTCATTGATACGTTTGAATACTTTTTCATTTCGTTTCTGCAACAAATTTTCAATATCCTCCTCTTCTTTAATAAAACCCCATTTATATCCAGAGTGTAGCACACATTGCAGGGAAACATTGAATTTATAAATTTCATTATAACGAATTTTGTAAACGTTTAGTGTGGTAAATTTGCATTTCTGATGATGCTAAATAGTTAGCGAAATATATTGCTGATTTTTCTATTTAATTTGAATTTTGATTTAACCCTATTTCTACTAGTATTACTTTTACGCAACAAACCGATTTGTCCGAATTTGTGAACAATTTTATCAAAGTCTGGTAAGAAATGTTGAAAGCTTTTTACATGGACACATCTTTGGTGTAGGGGGCGCTTATGCAATGATGAATATTTGTGCTAAAAAGTATTCTTGTGGCTGAAGTACATGCAAATAAGAAGTTTTTCAATGAGAAATCTGATTTTTGTAAAAGTATTCAAATTATTTTCCTACCTACTGTTCAGATATTGAGGCGGTCTAATGCCCATTGGAACAACAACTACCCTGAAGCATTTTGTTTTCTGAGGACAATCTGTATGAGTCTCGCCGTGTGCAGCCCCGTAGGCGCCATCATGGATTTTTCAAAATTCCGTGTGTAAATAGGTTTAATATAAAATTTTGAGAAATTTTTATAAAATTGTTTCTCCAAGGATTTATAAAAAAAACAAAATTTTAAGAAGAAAGGCAATGCTGCATGGATATTAGTTTCATGAATATATCAAATTTTTGAGGCTATTATTAACCCAGCATGGAAAAAATGTTCTCCTCCTGTGAATATAATTTTTCGAACAAACTTCACGTAAAGGCGCGTTGACTGGGACAGAACCAAGTCGCGAATTTAAGTCGAAAATGAAAGAGGAGACAATTCTCTATCGTGTGGTGTTTTTAGATTTTAAATATTTTCGTTAGTTTGTGAGCTAGAGGCGTTTAAAAAAAATTTTTTGTTGAAGTCATCACAAATTTTAAGCATTCCTAGTGGAAATAGAGCTAATGCTTTTTGTTAATTTATCATATTTCTTCCCATTTTTCAATAATGGCATTTATTACAACTATTTATTGCTAGCATAATCACCATATAAAAAATGGGATTTAAAGCTACCATAATATTGCCATTAGCATGTTTTAAACCCCTGTGCATAGACTAGGGGACATCCAGTAGTGATCAAATGACTGATCAAAAGCGAAAAACTTTGAAAATGTTGAAAAAATATACCTTAGAAATGCACTTCACGACATTATTGTGAGCAATTGTATTAAAAAATTTTTATTTTGCATGTAAATTTGTTCTTAGCATTATTGTCCAGAAGATGCTGCCTGACCTTCCTTTAAAGGGGGTTCGTCTCCTTTATCCCAGTGGCTACGGGCCTGTATTTGCGCCTATCCTGAAATAGACACATTTGTTTTCATTTGATGTGGATTTGAGGTAAAAATATTTTATTTCGCAGAACGTCTCTGGATGATACTTCAATGTAGAACACCTTTCAGTCATTCGAAAGCAAAGCAATTTCAATATGATTTTTTTGCTGAAATTAATCTCAATGTGCACTATTTAGTGAAGTTTACCCTTCACACATAAGTGTCTATGAAGCATACATTACTTCTAAAAAATATTTAAGGTGGAATTGAAGCATAAATTTTAAAAATTACTACAAAGATAGTTTACTTAAAACTTAAAGCTCGCGGATCTATTGACATTTCATGATTCATCCATGATGCTTGTTTTTTACTGCTTTCAAGAAGTGGCGTTTCTTCTGCTGTCTCAGTTAAAAAGTATGTCCTTCGAAGCAATTTTAGAGATCGAAGAATAATCAAGTTCACAACAAACACCAGAAACGCTAAAATCCCAATGGTAAGAAATGAAGTGAAAATACCTACTGCTTCATAGTATATACCACCAAAAAATGCAGATCCCACTGTACCACCCGTATTGTAGACAATGTTTTGCCATGTCGCAGCAATCAATTTTACATTAGCCGGATTTGCTATATTTGAACTTAAACTAATTTTTTCATACATTAGGTAACCGTTTAAAACAATAGATGATGTTCCAAAAGCAATCAACACCAAACAAAATGCCACAAATGCTATTGAGCGCAAAAAATTGAAAACTGCTTGCAACCAAAACAATAATCCGCCAAGGCTAATTAAAAGAGGACCTACTACGAAAATGATTGCTCCATAGCCTTTGCGAGGCATTGGTAATATGAGCACATTTGCAATACCACAAGATGCTGATTGAATGGCGAATACCAATCCATCATTATTTGTTGTCATAGATAAAACATTTACTAGGTAAGTTGCAAGCACTGTGTCTATTAAGCCAAGCATCGAAACAGTAACTATGAGAGGAAGCGAAATTATAACCATGTTGAAATTCATTATCAATTTAAATATACTTTTCACTTGTATCTTAACGTCTGCCTCATTTGGATCAGCTTTCTCATTGCACATAAAAGATATTAACATAAAGATTAGGGATAAAACAACTTCAAACCCTCCAACTACAAAAAATGTTACTGCGTATCCGCCAAATTTGAAAATAAGGCTTCCTACCGGAGGCCCAACAATTGTTCCAAACCCTACGCTCAAAGACACCAAGGGTGCTAAGACTGCAACCCATTCTGTTTTGATAGAGCTTATTGCTGGGTATGCAGAAGACCACAACAATGATGTTCCTAAGCCTGTGAAAATTCTACAGAATATCGACATGACATAAAATGGTACCCCTGGTGCTGAAAATTCTAACATGCCTAAACAAATCATAGAAACAGCTCCAACTAAACTTCCAGTATTAAAAAATAAAAATTTCAGTTTCGAAGTGATTATTTTTGTTACACCAAACGCAAAAACTACTGATGCAATGGTAGATGAGCCAACCACGATCCCTACCATGGTAGCTGATGTAGATTTTTCATGCGCTTCAATCGGGTAAAAAGGCGCCACAATAGAATAATTCATGCCTTCTGCAACTAATAAGATCACACCAATTGTAATGTGAAAAACTTTGAGATAATTTTTGTTCATTCCTTAGAAATTCAGTAAAACAAACGAATTACCAACAAACACTCCCAATGTCAAAAGATTAATAACACGAAATTGTTTGTTTACAGTATTCATCTGTTGATATTATATGGTGATGATTGCATTAGAGGATTCCCTAATAATATTCAATACCTTGCAGTAGATACATCTTACCTAATTGCGCATCTCACACATGCTGATTGAATGAATATACATGTAAATTGTTGTACAATATTAAATTCTCAATAACACTATAAAAATAATATTTGTATGTTATTAAAAATTAGAAGCTGTCTGTCTTGGCAATTTTCTATTACGTGTCTTTTTGTTCTTTAAAAATATACTATTATATTTAAATTTTGTTTGAAAACAATCTTTTTTAACTATCACTTTACTTCTCACACCTTGCCATTGATCACACTCAAAGCTGATGAAGCTCACCATTTTATAAAGTGTCTAAAGGCTTTCTGAAGGAAGGAAATAATGAGCTAAAGTAGGAAATTCTTACTCCACCTACCTCAATAAAAATGTCCAAGTGCGTAATGTCAATTTTTGCGAAATCGACTTTCAACAAAATCAATAATGGAATTTGGNGTGAAAATTCTACAGAATATCGACATGACATAAAATGGTACCCCTGGTGCTGAAAATTCTAACATGCCTAAACAAATCATAGAAACAGCTCCAACTAAACTTCCAGTATTAAAAAATAAAAATTTCAGTTTCGAAGTGATTATTTTTGTTACACCAAACGCAAAAACGACTGATGCAATGGTAGATGAGCCAACCACGATCCCTACCATGGTAGCTGATGTAGATTTTTCATGCGCTTCAATCGGGTAAAAAGGCGCCACAATAGAATAATTCATGCCTTCTGCAACTAATAAGATCACACCAATTGTAATGTGAAAAACTTTGAGATAATTTTTGTTCATTCCTTAGAAATTCAGTAAAACAAACGAATTACCAACAAACACTCCCAATGTCAAAAGATTAATAATACGAAATTGTTTGTTTACAGTATTCATCTGTTGATATTATATGGTGATGATTGCATTAGAGGATTCCCTAATAATATTCAATACCTTGCAGTAGATACATCTTACCTAATTGCGCATCTCACACATGTTGATGGAATGAATATACATGTAAATTGTTGTACAATATTAAAGTCTAAAAAACACTATAAAAATAATATTTGTATGTTATTAAAAATTAGAAGCTGTCTATCTTGGCAATTTTCTATTACGTGTCTTCTTGTTCTTTAAAAATATACTATTATATTTAAATTTTGTTTGAAAACAATCTTTTTTAACTATCACTTTACTTCTCACACCTTGCCATTGATCACACTCATAGCTGATGAAGAATCACCATTTTCTAAAGTGTCTAAAGGCTTTCTTAAGGAAGGAAATAATGAGCTAAAGTAGGAAATTCCTACTCCAACTACCTCAATAAAAAATGTCCAAGTGCGCGATGTCAATTTTTGCGAAATCGACTTTCAACAAAATCAATAATGGAATTTGGCGGTTAAACGGCAGCTCAATAAAATGCCAAAAATTAGGTAGGAGTGTGGGCTTGTTAAAAGCATTTTCTTAAGTTGATGTTAGGAACTCTGAAAATTGACAAATGCAGGTTTATGTTTAAATTACTCGAAATTCACAAACATTATTCAATTCTCCTAAAATTTTTATAAAATACAAACAAGTTGGAATGTATTTTCTTCTCTTAATAGGAACCGTTTCTGCTTCAACGTGTTGCGGGATATTTACAATAAGGGAATTTGAGTGCGGCCCATTATTTCTAATTAAAAATATGCATTTGTCAAATATAAAGTGCTTTATAAGTACTTTATCTAAGACTTAGTGTTCGAGGATCCATCGACATTTCATTATTCACCAATGAGGAATGTTTTTTACTGCCTTCAAGAAGTGGAGTTTCTTCTTCTTTACCAGTAAAAAAGTATGTTTTACGAAGTAATTTTAGTGATCGAAGAACAATTAAATTCATAACAGACACAACAAGCGCTAAAATTCCAATTGTAAGAAACGAATTGAAAATTCCGACTTTTTCATAGTATATGCCACCAAAGAATGCAGCACCAACTGCACCGCCTGAGCTATATACAATGTTCTGCCATGTTGCCGCAATCAGTTTTAAATTATCAGGAGTTGCAATATTTGAACTTAAACTTATTTTTTCATACATTAGATAACCGTTTAAAATAATAGCAGAAGCCCCAAAAGCAATCAATACCAAACAGAATGTCACAAATACTATAGAGCGCAAAAAATCGAAAACTGCTTGCAACCAAAACAATAACCCGCCAAGGCTAATTAAAAAAGGGCCTATTGCGAATATGATTGAGCCGTAGCCTTTGCGAGGCATTGGCAAAATGAGCAAATTGGCAATACCAGAAGATGCCGATTGCATTGCAAACACTAAGCCGTCATTATTTGTTGTCATGGATAAGACATTTACTAAGTAAGGCGCAAGCACTGTGTCTATTAACCCAAGCATCGAAACAGTAGCTGTGAGCGGAAGTGAAATTATAACCATGTTGTAATTAATTGTTAATCTGAATATACTTTTGAGTTGTATTTTTACATCTTCCTCATTTGCATGAACATTGTCATTGCATAGAAAAGATATCAACATAAATATAAGGGATAACACAACTTCAAAACCCCCAATTACAAAAAATGTTATTGCGTATCCTCCAAAATTGTAAATCAGACTTCCTATTGGAGGTCCAATAATTGTTCCAAATCCTACACTCAAAGATACCAAAGGAGCCAAAATCGCAACCCATTCTGTTTTAATAGAACTTATTGCTGGGTATGCTGAAGACCATAAGAATGATGCTCCTAGACCACTGAAGACCCTGCAAAAAATTGACATAACATAAAACGGGACTCCTGGTGATGAAAATTTTAACATACCTAGGCATATCATAGAAACTGCTCCAATCAAACTTCCAGAATTAAAGAAGAAAAATTTAAGCTTGGAAGAAATTATTTTTGTAACCCCAAATGCAAAAACGCATGATGAGAAGGTGAACGAGCCAACGATTATCCCTACCATTGTTGCCGATGTAGCTTTTTCATGAGCTTCAATTGGGTAAAAAGGCGCCACAATAGAATAATTCATGCCTTCCGCAACTAATAAGATCACACCAATTGTAATGTGAAAAATTTTAATAAAATCTTTATTCATTCTTTTGAAATTCAACAACACAAACCAATTACTAAACAAACACAGCGATTATGAATTGTTTAATAATCAACTGTGTTTGCTAAAAGTATTAACCTGTTAATTTTAGATGTTAATGCTTACATTGAAACACAACCAATATGGTTTTCGTAAAGGTATTTCTACGAGCGACGCTTTAATACAAGCTACAGAAAATGGCGATCAACAATAAATGATAATGAATACTCAGCAATTGGTTGCTTAGACCTCTCGAAAGCTTTCGATTCCCTAGACCGCAGTATCTTACTACAAAAAGTTAAATTTCTAGGTTTTTCTAATGACAGCATAGGTCTTATTTCCAGTTACTTACACAATCGCATGCAAAGAGTTAAAATTAATGAATCTTTTTCAGGTTGGGTATGCACTAAAAATGGGGTTCCTCAGGGTACAATTTTGGGTCCATTATTATTTAATATTTATATAAATGATTTGTCGGAGCAAGTAACATGTGACGTTATACAATATGCAGATGACACAATATTATTTCATTCTAATAAATTTCCCGAAAAAGCGGTTCAAACTGTCGAAACAAACTGCTTCTCTTGCTAAATATTTTGCTTCTATAAAACTAAGAGTAAATCCACTAAAAACTCAAATCTGTATTTTTAAATCAAAAACTAAATCTACTGATACTTCAAAATACAAACTTAATTTCAACGGCATTCAAATAAAACAGGTTGAGTCTCTTAAGTACCTCGGAATAATTTTTGAATAATTGAAAATTATTTCTACATCCCCAATGTTACATCCATATAAATCTCTTAACGACGTTCTTTAAAATAGTTAACAATACTTTCCCTTATTACAAAAATGACTTTCGTGCTGCAAAATTAGTCAATAAACAAAATAAAGGAACACACATAATTGAACCTATTAGGTATAAGAAGCGAATAATAAAAAATTCATTTCTAAACACAGCTAGAAATATGTGGAATGAATTACCAAACTATATTAAACAAATAAGTAGATTAAAAAACTTTAAAATTGATATTAAAAAATATTTTTGCACTTATAATATAAAAAAACGGAAATGACGAGGTTATAAATTTTATAGTCCTGATTACTCTATTAATGGAAACTAGCAACCGTCATAGCCCAAGTTAACCACTTTTTATTTGTAAATATTCGTTGTTTTCTTTTTTTTGTTTAGTTTTGTATTACTTTCTTGACGCTTTCAGAATTTGTTATCAGTATTTCTATTTATTGTTAAAACAATTTCTGAATATAGATTTTTCTTCTTCTTCTTCAACTTAATCTTAATATCTTTTAATAGAAAACATTTTGTTGAATTTTGCAGTTCACACCTTTTAAATCGTCCTTTCGAAAACTCAGTAGCGGGTACAGAAATATTTTTTACCTGGAGGCATAAGAGAAAGATGTATACTAAGTGGGTAGTAAATAATTTCTGCATGTAAATTTTTATTACATCATTTTATTTAATTTTCTTTTGTAGATGGGGCTGGGCTCCTTTGCCCCCACTTGTTACCACCCTCGGATTCACTATTTTCCCTGATGAATAGAGTCCTGTGAATGCACATTTTTATGTTTCGAATTCAGATCTAAATTTTCAGAGAGAGTAACCCAACTCGTAACACAAAAAATTTATATTGTGAATTTGTTATTATTTACCCATATTTCATCATAAATACGAATAGGTTCATTTAGATGTTAAGCTCATTGTGAGGTTCTATTTATTGCAATATATGCAAATGTTGATTTTTTTTTAAATCTGTCCAATTATTTGCTACAAATAAATCAAGATTTTAGTTTTAGACAATATTGGCAGATGACTTATGTGTAAAAAATATATTACACTTCCTCAATACACGTTATGTTGAGTATTGTGGAAAGATATAAATATCTAAAATCCCATAAATCATCAATATTTTTATCATTTCTATATCTTCTTCATATAAGAATGGGAAGTTGTCGTCCGCTTGGTCAATAAGTATACATAGCATATGCAATGCGTATGCATTATGGTTAGATATCCTTAATCACTAGTAGTATTGTTTAATCACACTTTGGTTGTGCTGACAATTGTCTTACTACCTTACATCTTGTAAAAGTTCCATTAAGGCATGAGAATTTACTGTATAGGAACAGTTCTATAAAACGAGTCGGGAAATGCAAATGTTAACTTTTTTCTGATTTAAATTTAGGATTTCAATATTCGTGTTCAGTATATAAGTTTTGGTGCAGTACACACATTTTGTAGTAGCGCCTTGGAATAGAAAAAATTTAGTGATTAGATAAAATTGGCTGATCTTTCATTTTGTAGCTGCTTAGCAGTGTAATATACTACGGTCACAGTTGGAAATAATTTGCCCCGGACAGTGGGCCGTTTTGGTTCAGTACGTTGGGTCCTGTCTGTAGTATATGCAAATAATCGGTCCTTTTGAATAAAATTGTTTCAGATCTCATACTCAAATGAGATTAGATGCAGATCACATAGGACAGATTGCGAATAACAGCATAGTGAGGACGTAATCGTTAAGTGCAGCCAGGGGTGCCCATGGAAGGGTTGCAACCAACTTCAAATATTATAGGAGCAAAATAGGTCACTGCAATTTATGGCGATACTTTGCTTGCAATTTTTGTCCAAAATTAAGTGTCGAATTGTGTGTGCTACATTACGGATATAATTCAAATCTTTAGATACAATTCAACAAAGCTTTTTGATATTCCTTCTGATTTTATGTAAAAAGGAATACACCTTTTCATTGTTGAAAAAGCTAGCACGGAGATTGCTTCATGTGCAAGCCTGTTTTGGCAAAATTGGAAGTGATTTTCCTTGATGAGTCTAACTGTATAGAAACTTCTCGCCACTTGCTGGTAAAGAGTTCGCGATGGTAATGTTTGCGAGGGGAACCTCTGAAAATTTTTCAAATTTATCGTACTCAACTTAATCCAGTATAATCCTATACTTCTGATATACACATTGTGAATGTACTCTGAGTTGAACTGAAAAATATTTTCTAATCTGGACGTATCTACTTTTAGGCTTAATCATACCTTGCCCGGCTATCATTGCATCAAATATTTTGCAACTTGTATCTTTTGATTTATGTTTTTTAACTAATCTCTAAGTTTAAGTTATTAGAAAAAATACGCAAAAAATATCTCCTAAAAATCTTTCTCAATTCTGTGTTTCAATACAAAACATATTTACTTAACTGACTAATGAATATCTGATTTTAAATCGTAGTCTAGAGAAGGACCCAAATACTTTTATATTCGAAAATCTTTGAAAATTTTAAACTATTCTTCAAGAAATTTAGTTCATGTAATAATTGAATTTAAAAGTAGTAATAAGGAGGATTGCAATTAAAAAAGGGAAAATATTCAGGTCTACTTCTCTGAATTTATGTAGTAGCCTTTGAAATGTGAGAAAATAGTGCAATTTGCAATATTGAAGCAGTGTAACCCTTTGTACATGTACATACTCTCTGAAGATTGCGTGTCTGACGTTTTTCTCTCATGATGACATTATTTGTCATAATCTGCGTCAAGGAATCAAAGACATGTACAACTTTTTAAAGTACATAATCAAATGATAAAATTATAAATAATTCAATAATACAGGTATAAGATAAGAAATCCAGATAATTATTTAAAATTTAGTAACTTTTAACCTGAATGGCGTAATAAAATTTCCAAAATGCCTAAACACAATAATTACGAAACATATATCAGACTTTTCAATAATGTGTTTTCATATGGTCATTATTGTATCCTAGCCATGACTTACCAGAAAAATTCTATATTTTATACACATTTCTAGTAGTAATTTAACAAGTGATAAATATATTGGCATAATTGCATAAAATTCCGTTAAGATAAAATAACTTTAAGGTAAATTGGCAGTAGGATTTTTGCTGAAAAGAATATCAAATGATTAGAGGTTGTGGGATCATTTTTGTCCAGTGAGAATTGCTGGTCCTAGTTTAGCTGGAACGGGACAACGACCTAATCACATGAACAAAGACTAAGAAATTCTGATCCCACTCAATATAAAAGATAACAATTTTTACAACGTCTTGATACCTTTCTCCAAAATATCCAAGATACTTAATATGAAAACGTCTGAGTTTCTATAGCACGTGTTTAAATAGAGCGCAAATATTGTTCAATGTCATATTACACCTGTACTTTGATCCTTGAAGGTGACAATCAGGTAAATAAATATATTTATTTAATAATGATATTAACTAATACCCAACAAACTAAGATTACTCAAGCCAATGATGTATTATTTTTTATTCTAAAAGCATATAAATTAAGAAAAATAGCCCATGCCAGCTTCAATAAGAAATCTGAATAACGTTCAAATTCATACGATTGCCGTGGGATACATTAGGCTAAAACATGTAGACCTTACTATCTTTTGAACAAAGCCGCCTTCCGCATACCTTCACTACATTACGTACTTGCCCACCTCCATTTTTGCGCGTGAGTTTATTTGCCTAATAAAACTTGATGGCAATCATTTGGTTATATACTCTATTATTAAACTTTGCATAAATGAAGTTGTTTTTGGAAATTCTTTTAAATTACCATGTCACATGGAAGGCTTGTTCTATTTCTAAATGTACACTATAACTAATTGCAAGCACCTCTTCTGTTAGTGATTCCAAAAAAACAACTAATTTGCTATTGAAAATTATTTCGTTTACAATCGAAAATCGAAAGCTTACTAAAAATACTAAAATCGAGTTTTAAAACCTGACCAAAAATCACTCTTAATACTCGTTTTTGCTATTTACTGGATGGCATTCTGTTCTGACTTAGATTACTTACGTCTAAAAAATAGTTATAGGCATACAATATTTTAACTATAAGTTCTCATGCATCAGCAGGCATGTTTTCACAAGAGTGTAGTGCAAAACCATCCTCCTGCAGTTTGCTAACAATCATGCAATTCCATTATTTGAAGACTTCCATTTTTAAAAAAGACGAAACTAAATGCTTTTCTAGACAACTGAATTATTTGCATTCAATAGCTTGGGTAAAAAAAGTGGCCGAGGTACAGGATTCGTTTTTTGCACTTTCTTGGCGAAACGAAAATAATTGTTTGCAATATTTTAATTCGAGCTTAAGGGAAGGGCGATTGCCTTACTTTACTGATGTGTGAACGTCTTTGTTCACTAACACCTGTCTAGCTACACGTGTTTTATTTGATGTTAACATGAGTTGTCAAGATTTCAGAAATAGGCTAGAAAATCTTTACCACACAGGTACCTACAATAAAAATGATTTATTCAAGATTTGTCACATGCCTATTAGGACATTTAGGAGGTGCTAAAACATTCTCAAGATGTGCGGGTCACAGAGAGAAAGCCAGGAAGTGGCCGGCCCAAGAAATTGACTGGTCATGATCGACAAAAATTGTCCGATATTGCACTTATGTTTGGCAAATTCTCAAAGATGAAGTGGAAAAGAAAAGCCCCAAAACTGTGCAAAAATTTCGGAATTATATTTTGGAATCGCAACATGCTATAACAGAAACGATTCGAGTCAATTTGATAAACGCGATTCCTAGACGTCTCGGTACATGCTTTGTGAGCAAGGGGAAACTTTTGGAGTAACTTTTTTTTAGTTTTCAGAAGATGAAAGCATAGACTTTAATCTCATATTATTTTTGTTAGTGTTATATTTGGCAAAAATTTGTTGTATAGTTTTGTAAAAAAATTCAACCAATCGGGTTTAAAAATCAATCTAATTACAACTATCAATACACATTTTATATTTTATGATTAATAGAGAAACTGCAACATATTTAAACTTGTTTTTATCGAAGAAACAAATATTAGATTGGAAAGAATCATTTATGTAAGCAATTGAACAAGAAATTGTAGAAAGCCTGTTATCTGCAAAAGTATACTTTCAATGTGTTGCGGTTATATTAATCAGAGATGGGACTTAATTGGGTAAAAGTATCGCGAACATTGCTTAAAAAATTGCACTCTCAAACAAAGCTATTTATTCACGCTTCAATTGAGTTATACCGGCATGTAACAAAATATTTCTTCACGTGTTTCATGGTCAGTCTCATTCTCTTTGAAGAAAGCAAGTGACGAGAACATGTTCAATTTCGACTGAAACAATTGGAGCATACGTGTACGTCACTGCAAGTAGGGGATTTGTAGCACACTCTGAAACACAATTTCCAAAAAAATTTCATACTCCATTACTGTATGTAGATCTGGGATTTTCTTCAGTACATCATCAAGTTTTTCCTGTAAGGCTCCAAGATAATCAGAGCACCTGCTATTTCCGCATCAGACTTGTCAACGAGACGAGCTTCTAACGAGCCGAGCGAAGCTTGAGCAGAGTATTGGATATACAATGAGCCGTTTTTAAGCAAACCAAATTTATAGTTGATCATGCAAATTTTTCTTATTTTTTCATTCAATATTCCTTCCTTTTAATCTTATTTTAGAAATGTTTATTAAATAATAGGAAGAGCAATGGGAAATATTCTGAGAGCACAATATTTTAAAAAAATATATCGAGCTGAAACGAGCCTCATTCAAAGATTTTATGTGACGATCCAAGCCGAACTTACTGAAAATTTAAACGAGCCGAGCTTAGAAATTACGGCTCGTTGACAAGTCTGTTCCGCATGCTCATGGTCAATTGGAGTCTACCTTGTGGTGTGGTTGTAATAATCCAGCTGTGTGTGCATTTTTTTTGATAAAATTGCGTCAAAATTCGAGAAATTGCTAAAAAAACTGCATTTAGGCAACTATGCATAAAAACGCGTAAAGAGTTGGTTATTGTTTACTCAATAAAATCCCATCTCTGCTATTAATAGTTATATCGATATCCATATAGTTGAATCTATTCATGTTTGTGGTTCAAAATGTCTTTGTTCATTAATTAATATAGTATCTAATTCAATTTGGTGTCTCCACTTTGTAAAAATATTCTTTAAGTCTAGTCTAGTATAAATTGCAACTAAATATAAAGAAACAAAAATTTATTAAAAAAATAACAAAAATTCAAAAACACATTAATGATTCGGTGACATTAATTTTCTGACCCGATATCCACGATAGACAGACTGAATTTTGATTGCTGCTTGAATCTCTTCGGAGGTAGGAATGACTGAACTACGTTTACTTCGACGAACCCGAGTGTACGCCGCATTGGGTGGAGCAACACCGCTACGGAAGTTTCTAGGTAAAGTATGGATCTTCTTCGACTCACTAAGGCTTTCTGTTGACGAAGTTACAGCACGCGGGCGGATTTTCGACTTGGCTAAGTCAAATAACGCCTGCAGACGACTGCTTCCAGAACGTGATAAAGGAGATTGCTCTGGGCTTTCACTTGTAACAGTTAGGTTATCAACAGAAGAAGACATATTCTCATCTTCAGAAGTGTTTCGAAATCGAAACCGAGAGCGGTCGAAGTTAAAAGTTGGGGTGCGTTGGAGACGCTCGTGACCTTCTTTCGTACCGGAATGCTTCGGTTTGCGTAATCGGCGTAAAGTAAACACAGAACTGTCAGGTTGTACCTCGTCTTTAGCATCTAAAATCAGCGTA
The DNA here is from genome assembly GCA_900660155.1 of Hofstenia miamia. NCBI lineage: Eukaryota > Metazoa > Xenacoelomorpha > Acoela > Hofsteniidae > Hofstenia > Hofstenia miamia. The sequence continues at coordinate 86,822 of CABFPE010000660.1, read as the reverse complement.
AAATTATATGTGGTCACAAAATATAAGTAGAACTTATACATATTACTTAAGGATCAAAATTTCTTTACAATTGTACAGAATTTAAATGCTAATAATTAAGTATCACGTGTAGTCCCGATTAGCATTTCTATGCCATTTATAGGATATTCGCAAATTTTAAGGGCGAATTTGTGAAATTTAAAAACAATTGAGGATAACGAAAACATGTTAATAAATGCACTGAAAATTCTGTTAAAAATTTAGTCCAATTAAATCATTTAGTACAAATACAAATATCAACGTACAGCTACAAGCAGAAGATTAACGTGTTAGTTGCATTTTACAAATACGGGACAACACGGGACAGATTTTTAATAACAGTAAGTGATAAACAGAATTTTGATAAGCCGATGATTAAGCATTTAAACGTGTAATACATGTTTTAGCTGCATGCGCTCTGAGCCAGTAAAATAACTTACTGGTAATGGGATCACGCTAAAATAGATTTTTTAAATACTAATAATTCATTTCGTAAAACTAGCGGTTAAATATTTGAAGAAAAAACTAGTTTGATTTTGAAAAGAAATGATAATTGGTAAAATGGACTTTGAAGACAGCTTAAAAGAATTTATATTTTGTAGGACTTTTCAGCATTCGTATTTCGTAATGTATTGCGAAATATTGAACAAAAGCACTTTGAATTAATTATGCTTCAAAGAGATGAAAGTGCGCAGCTCGCGTAAAAAGTTAGAAATGCGAAGTTAAGAAATACAAGTCAACAGGTATTAGATAGGTAGGTGGGTGATGGGTATGATACAAACAAAAATGTTGAAAAGTTATGGTTTGCCTTTCAGAAATATGAAACGTAAAAATAGGCCAATATTCTAAGCTCAATGGCACCCCAAGTTTAGAATAAAGTGGCGAAATCCCCTATGCCCAAATCAAATTAACAAATAAATTACCGAGGGTCAGGTCCAACCAACTTTCAAAAATAGTTTAGAAAATTGTAAAATTCGAGGTTAACTTCGAAAAAAACCTGACCTACTTCCATCTCTGAATAACAATAGCGTAGATTTCGCTTAACGAGGGGAATGTAAGGCTCAATTTTCGTCTAATTTAGCGAATAATGTATGAAAAATTCACTTGGATTAATGAAATATTAAACATCATCTTCATTTTTGATGGATTAGGGTAAATGAAAGCTGGCCTTCTCCAACGTGTACCACTGATTTTAAATGTATTTACTATGCTTGTGAAATGATTCAAAATTTGAATTCAGTCAATTTAAAAATTTCAACTAGTAAATTCATTATTGACGCATTTAAAACATATACATTAAATTGATTATATATATATGAGCAGTAGAGGTGCCGATTATGGTACGCTACCATGCCATTATGAACCATATTATGTATTATGGATAACAAACTTAAAAATATGACCATAATGGAAATCCATGAATTTATATATATATATATATGCTTGAATACTAAGCTTCTTTATCATTTTATGAAAAAACAGCGAAAATTTTAATTGAAAGTACTTTCGGTACTTTCTGTACCATCGTCAGTCAAAAACAAATATTATTTGGTGGTAAAATTATAAATTTACAAATCATTAATTAAACTAAAATAAGTGAAGAGTTTGAGTATTTAAATTAGGTTTCTCTTCCTTAATATAAATTGATTCTGCGATCTTGGTGCATTTGTGTTTCATTAAAATATTAAAGTCAGATGTTGATGCTTTATGTATTTTTGAGTGCATATAAATTTCGGATTGTAAATGTCCATATAGATGTTCTTGAATTCGTTACTTCAAATGTCTTTTTCTTTCACCAATGTAGAAGCTGTCACACTTCTGACAATTATATTTATAAACAGTTGATGAAACCAAAGGTTTTTGGATTGGATGTTTGTTACGAATTAAATTTGATGTTTTTTCCGAATTTATAATTAGTATAATTCTTGATTTCCTTAGTTTTCTTTTTAAATTATATATAGATTTCTTAAAACGTGNAATTTGATGTTTTTTCCGAATTTAAAATTGGTATAATTCTTGATTTCCTCAGTTTTCTATTTAAATTATATATAGATTTCTTAAGACGTGATTCATGAAGTTTAATAAAAGGTAGTTTCCAAAATATATTATCTTTGTGTTCTTGCGAATTGTATTTTAATGAAAAGGATGTTAGAGCTTCTTTTGATGTTTTTTGCAATAATTTTTCAGGATACCCATTAGATCTTAGATTTTCAAATATTTTATCAAAAGCCATTGTAAGTACATTGTAGTTAGATGATAGTAAAACAGCTCTTCTAAACATATATGTACTATATATAACAATATAAACAGTTAGGAAAATGCATAGTTTTTCAATTCAAATGTTTACGAATATTTATCTTACATACATAAGAACAAAGCGCTTAATGAACAATAACAAGCGACTTTAACTATGCTCAAACCACTTTTTTGAACGGGAAATAACACTGAGCGATGTGAAAAAATAATTCTAAAATCTGATTTGTTATCTTAATTGGCAATAATTGAATAAAGTTGAATAGTCTATAGTTACTAGTGCCAATTTTAATTGGTTATTATTTACATTGATCTGCTCATAGTTTACAGTTTGCTATACACATGAACCTATTATTTGGAGGGTTGCAATCAACATTGAAAATTATTTCTACAACTTAGTTTGGGCAATCATTCTAACATGCAGATATGACATTCGAGACATTGATCAACGAGGAGAATTTTGCTAATTGTAAAAAAACTACATTTCTTTGGAATATGATTTTGATAAATCGACAGGAACCGAATTTCCAAGAAATATAGTGTACGAAAGATCAAGGCTTGTATTATTCATTATAAAAATTTATACAATCTTGAATTTTTGTTTTCCTAAAGTTCACTCAATGTTATATTCTTATGTAGAATAAATATTCATTAAAGTTCAATATCAGTTTTTTAATATTATTATACATGTATTCATATATATACGCATCACAGGACTGATCAAGTAAAATATCAAATGCGAAAATGTTTCAAGATATTGAAAAAAATATACACTAAAAAATACATTCCATTCACTTAGTTTTTAAAATTTTTTAAAATTTTTTACCAAAAATTTTTGATGCCGTCAATAAAAACCAATTTTGAAAACCTGACGGTGGACATTCCACCATGTCCCCCTTGCGCATGCCACTGAATATACATATTTTAAGAACTTCAATGGTAAGTTTTACAACTGAAGCATTTTTCAGCATATTACGTTGCAATAACAAATATGTATGGGGTGAAGAAAACCAGTCCAATAAAAGAACGTCATCTCGATTAATCATGATCAAAACAGCAACTATCGACAGATCAAAAACGTGTTTCCAGCGTTTAACAAATCTTGCATGCACCAAGTTACTCGCTATATTAGCAAAACAAATCGATATTTTTGTCAAGACGAAAGAAAATGGTTTTCAAAAGTTTATAACTGCTTTATTAGAAAATATTCACTGAATACGATGCTGTCTCAAGTAGGTGTTCACTTATTCTATAGCTATTGTGGCTCTGCCATGATGAAGAATCTAGTATAATGCTAGGATTATGGTTTGCGTTAATATTAGGGTTAGGGTAGAGTTTAACTTAGGTTTGGGTTAGCGCTAGGATTCTAGATTAGGGATGGATTAGGGTTAGAGATATGGTTAGTTATGTTTGAAGTTAGGGTTATGGTTTGGGTTAAGGTTATAAAATTTATAATTATTGGATGGGGGAAACAACGCAAAGTTGCCGTTATCATCGCTACCGTAAATGCTTGTTATATTTGTTATTGAAAGCAGTGATCTTGCCATTTCAGTGACGAATGCATACGTCATATAAATGCGGTGTTTCCAATCAAAGTTATGTCAACAGAGCAATACTTCCAAATCTTAAAAACAATTGAATTCTTGCCTTGATAAAAATATCAATTAGGTTTTGTCGGAATGGTTAAATCGATATTTCCATGCACGATTTGTTCACTAGTTGAAAACGAGTCGATAAATTTTTCACTGGAGGTCCCCTTTAGTTAACGCATTAGTTCACACAAAAGGTCAATTTAGAGCATCCTTATTGAGCCAAGTCCCTCGCTATAGAGTTATTACAATACTATGACATCGCAAAACCTTAATTACAGGAAACCCTATTAGCAATGTACTGAAAAAAATATTACAACGCCTTCATTGCTTGATGTGATGGGGTTCTATATTCTTAAATTCTATTCACTAATAAGATAAACAAGTACCAATAACGCGTAATCTTCCAGAACACGATGTAGCCGTGTAAACAGAACGCGCAGTACATTTGTAAACACCTTCGTCTGACTTAGTAACATCATCAATTTGGAGGGAATGAAGATGTTTTTCGTCATCGGTATGTTCATGTAGACGTTTATCTAAAAATTCAAACAGGTTATCTTTAAAATCGTTTTCAATATAAAACGCATCTCGTAGTGAAAATGGAATTAGCACAAAAACTTTTGTAAATAAACAATAAACCCGTATACTATGAATATTTGTACCAACTAAGATGTATGCACAGAAAAGCTATAAAATACAAAATATTAGACATGTTACCATTTGGAAGAGGGAAATGGTTTTTACACCACGAGATGGTGCACTCGATTTTTTCAATTGTGGTACATTCAAAGCGGGCAGTGTCATGTTCTGCGACAATCATATCTTTAAGAACAGTGGCGAACAATGAAAAAGCTAAAAAAGAAGAGTATGTAGAAGGTATAGTTCCCATACAATACATAAACATAAAAACAATGTGGATTATATTTCAAGAGCATTTCTAGGTAATTCCATTCAATTTAAAGAACAAATTGATGCAATTGTGGAAATCTTAGAACAAACTTACAATCATCAAATAACGTCTGTTGTTTTCGAGTTAACTCATTGGCTCTGACGAATCCTTCACGATGTTGATCACTATCCGCAAAGTTCAACCGCTGTGCCCAGTATAAGGGATGAAGTGGTGGGTCCACATTTCCTCGATAAGGAAGAATTCTGACATGCTCACCACACTTCAAACTCAGATCATTTTCGCTTTTCTTATCAGAATCATAAAGAGAAGTGTATACTCCGCCAATTACCAGCTTCTAAACCAAATTTACTCTGACAATAATTTCATCTAGGAATTTTTTGAGTTTAAATTCGATTTCAACGAAATTTATTTAGCGTAGTGCCCAACCTCACTCTTCATTCAAATTATAATTCTGGAAAGTGTCAATGTAAAATATTGTACACTATTTTTAAAAAAAATTAGCAAGTAATATTTACAAAAACTTAGTGAATATCCAAAACTCTCATATGAAAGTTGTGAATTATAAAATATTCTATATGTATTCGTCAGAATAGTCAAATTCTATTTNATTTCAACGAAATTTATTTAGCGTAGTGCCCAACCTCACTCTTCATTCAAATTATAATTCTGGAAAGTGTCAATGTAAAATATTGTACACTATTTTTAAAAAAAATTAGCAAGTAATATTTACAAAAACTCTCATATGAAAGTTGTGAATTATAAAATATTCTATATGTATTCGTCAGAATAGTCAAATTCTATTTGATAGGGATTCAGTGAACTTTGATTTAAAACTACATTTGTGAGTTAAACTTTTTCTTCAATACAAATAGAGTAAAGGAAAGAAACGTTGTTATGTCAATCTATATGAGGGATCATAACTTTTGTTTTTGTTAGACAACATTAAACTTGGTTAATGGAGAATTACACAGTACGGTCGATGAGCTTTTATAATGGTCGGTGTTAAATTTGATGTTTAAATTTCATATTATTTAGTTATTGCACAATCGAAGTCGGATCCTTGATTAAAAATTATATTTAGAATGCGGTCACATAAGAAGCAAAAACGGATTATTATTAAAAGTCAACTTGCTACATTATAGTCATACTCAAAAGTATAGCAACACTATACATGAAATTATGCTAGGATTACAGATAAGCCGTTTAATTTTTAAATCAGTATTCTTTTTTTTGAAAATCTGCATTCAAATTATTTTTTTTATTACACCCATATTCGTTATTTAATGGCTCTGTTAGTAAACCATTAAAATTTGTTTATTGAATGCAAAATATAACAACAAAATTGAAATTGAATATCGCGCAAAAAGTATAGTGGTTCTGCAAATTTGTTATAATTCACTTCGAATTTAAAAAATATGAGCACTTTAATAATGCATAGATCTCATTACTTTTTGCATAAATATTTTGCTGCCTATACAGTGTTGCAATACTTTTGTGCCTATTTTTCTTAAAACTATGCTAAAAAACTATAAAAGAACATAGTTACCTCTTGATGCGAATCATAATCCAATGACCGATCATGCCGGTGCGATATACGCGATTGTAACCTATTAAAAATGTTATGAAAAAGTGTTTTACAATAACTGTTGAAATATCAAATGACGATAATTTTTACTACACATAAAATACATACGAAAGAAAAACTCACCCTTCCAATAATATCTCAGGAATACCTTCGGGAGGACCTGGTTCTGATTTCCTCATAGATAGCCTTTTAACTTCTGCACGTTTTTCTAAAGGGTTAATTGAAATCTTAAGCAATTAGACATATAAAAAATCATGTTAGGCTTTTGAATTTAACTTTACCCATTAGTTCTTCCATCTGCTGCGATTTGATTTCACGAATCTCTTTAACCCATGCCTCCTTCACGTAAATATTCTTAGCCTAAAAATCTATGAATTGAAACCAGTAATGTATAATTAACTGATAATGCTAAACTATCCTGAAGAGAAAATGTATTCACATGAACACTAAATTGAAAATGAAGATAACCACATTATATTTCAAAAATGATTATGGCTAATAAAGTTTTTCCAAAAATCAATAAAATTTCTGTTTGTGAAAGAAGCAGACTACTATTCGACATTTATCAAAATTGCTCAAGAGTGATGATTCAAACATGTAACTTTTAGGTAATCATTGTCCTATATCGAAGCATTCATTATCATCATCATCACCATCATATATATATATATATATATAATATATATATATATATACATGTATATATATATATATCATACTAGTACATAATTAGCACCTGAACTGTAAATTTTGTGGAGGAGTCCTTATGACCAATATAGAAAACAAAGCGACGTTCATCGTCAGGACAAGTATCTGTCAAACCCATCCCAGCAATCTAAGTCAAATGAAGTTAATAAACAATATTCTAAAAAATATCATTACATTGATCTGTGTCTTAAATGAATATTTGGTACAATCATTCTTGGGATCAGTGCGTTCCTTGGTAATAACAATCATACCGTTAAAAAGAAATATATGACGATCTTTTCCTCGACCGCGCGCTTTCGATTCCCAAACTGTGAATGTAGAGTGACGTTTCAGGGTTCCCAGCCAATGGATATCGCCCTGAAACAATAAATCAAATCCACATTAGTACTTGCTTTCGAACATAATTTAAGCACGTCATTCTTTTTAGGCTGAGAGAAATATATTTCAGGTCAAGAGCAATGCATTTTAGCATTCTCCTTGGAAATATATATTAAATATGTACGTAAAATCTACATGTCATCAAAAATGCAGCGCAAAGATACAATGTTTCAGTACGTCATTAAGGTTACTGTTCTCTTGGATAAAGAAAATGAAAAATCGCTTCATGTATAAAATTTATATGCATAATAGTAAATTATTCAAAAATAAAAAACAGAAAACTTTTAAAATAGTAAAAAAAGGATTACATTTTTAGTTCAAATCTGAAAAAAGTTGAAAGATGTATTAGAATATTTGCCAAAAATCGGCTTATATATGGATTTTGACTCAGCAGAATTTAGTCTAATGTAATTTGGCGTGACGTGGGTGATTAGTGGTAGGACTAGCCTAATGTTTAAATTTAGGAGTTACAGGTACCAACCAGTGGCGTACGCAGGGGGGGCATGGTGGAATGTTCCCCCCATCAGATTTCCAAATTTGATTTGGACTGGATAAATCAAAAAATTTTTCGTAAAATATTGAAAAATGTAAAATCTAGGATCGTGAAATGCGTTTTTAAGGTCTATTTTCTCAATATTTTCAAAAATTTTCGCGGGGCTTCGCCTCGTATTGGGTAAAAATGATAGTGTCCCCCCGTCAGAAAATCCTTCGTACGCCCCTGGTACCAACAAGAGCAAATGCAAAGACTTTACGAGTGTTTTATATTTTGGCAAAAATATCTAAGTAAAGATGCTTAAACATTTTCACTTGGAAGCTGGAACCAATCCCGGCATTTGTATGTTTCTAACACAGATTATCACACACACCAAGTAAATATTTTATAAAATCCAGATTATAACGAACCGTGGAAATCACTTGTTTTTTACAAAGTATTGTTGACCACCTTGAATTAACAGATGTGCATATTTGTAAATCAAAATCAAAATTGTGTTCTGAAAAGTAATCATGCAAAATGCAATAGTCAAATACTAATGTCAATTTTTGTAAAAATTAAAAACAAAACATTAACTTGTATGGTGGCCAATTTCAGAGTCGACCAGATTTAAACATTTCCTACGCAATTCTCAATGTAATTTTGTTATCAGAAAATTATAAACTGTTTATACGACCGGATATAAACGAGAAATTTTGCAGCAGTTACCAAGCGTAAGAGCGAATTTGTGTTCAACCAACCGAATTAAATGATTTCGAATGAGACGTAATATGGTTAAATACAGACTGCATACATTGTAAACTAAACTATGTTTGACAAACAGGCGTTTTATGATATAACTGTTGATAATAATTAGCAAACTTATTTATACAATCACTCTTCAAAAGATCAGCTTTAAAGTATGTCAAAATTATCATAATAAAAAAAATTCAAAGCAAAATGAAATATATTGCCAGGTAAACAGACCGAGAGCATTCCCATACAATTTTTAAGATTTTTAATTGTTTGTAATAATAAACTTTTGTAGAAGAAATATATTATATAAAACTATAATAAACTGCTTCAAAATAATTAGGTTGAAGACTTAATGAATTTTCAAATAGTTCAAATCACAATATATAAAAATCTACAATGAAATAACTAAAGCCTGATGAAGAATTTATGACTCACAAGCATTTATATGCGATTTTAAATTTAGGAACTTTTGTAAACATTCCATGTAAACTATCATAGGAGTGCTTACGGGATAGTTTTCGATTAAACATATGATCATAAAGTCATCTGCAGCCTTGGGAACATTGGTCATGACACTCAGAGCTTTGCTCAACGATGAACAGTCAGCTTTAGCGCGCGCAGAGTACTTCACTAGTTCTTTAAATAAGAGCTGATATTTAGTGATTCTCTGCACTGGCTTAATTAAGAGGTCTTGAAGATGGAGTTTCTCACCATGGCGATAAAATAAATCCTAAATATCAAATGAAAAAAAAATTATTTTAATATGAAAAAACATTATTCTAATAAACTAAAGATAATAAATTAAATCATTTGCTCTATTGCCATACTGAAACGTATGACGTTTGTAAGGAATATTAGGTAGATTTGAATATAATCTGATTACAATGTATGCAGACAAAAATGCTCACATCAAAATACTGCTTGACAAAAGGCATGTTTGTGAACTTCTCAGAATCCAATTTGTTAGTACAGTAATCGATATACATCTTGAACTTGTGTTGATGTTTTAAGAAACAGTTTGCAACTTCATTGACACCTGATTCTACAGCTGTTCGAAGTTCAGGAAGAAAAGTGCTAAACATAATGAATATTACTTCAGTACCAAAGAAAGGAACTTCTATTTGAATTAAATAATATATTAGAAAAAATCAATTATAAATGATAAAAACATATATGAGATTGAGTCAAAAGAATATGTTCATTTAACCTTTTTGTTGATTGTTCGCCAAAACCACACTTTAAACACTGAGGCTCTCTTTGAGCTCAGTCTTCTTAATAAGCAAAATAGCCTGTTCATACAAAATTATAAAGAACATATAATTCATAGTGCCTAGACTTCCTAAGTTGGCAATAACTGATTTATCGCGAGTAAACAAAGAAAAACAAAAAATGAAAAACACATTACGAGGAATGAAATTCATATATGTCTTCAAGATTTCCAAAGATTTTCTCCTTCGAATCCCTCAAAAACAAAGGAGCATCTTTGTCACTGGCGGAAGTCAAATATAGCTCCAAAATGCGCTGTAAATCCCGCACATAGCTGTCTTCAGTCTGCAGAAGTTCATTCAATACATACCTAAATTCAGACGTAATTTTCAACCCAATGCTATTTGCATTCAAATAACATACCCACATTTAACGAGGGATTCGTGCTCTTTGCATATAATTTCAGATGAGCCACTGGTTGCTGAATTCGACTCAGCGTTGGTACTCTCCGAATCGAAATTCCACGATTGCGGACGTTTAGCCTCAATGTTGGTTAACTTCTCCAAATAGCTGGCCAACACCCATCCCTAAATTCAAATGAATTAACGTCTGAAACTCTTAGATATGGAATACTTCCGCAAATCAAGGGTTTTAGGCTTTTGGAAATCTGATTGCACATTACGAATTCATAGAAAGGACTAATTTCGAAATACTTAAAGAGCTGGAATTTGGATATAAACCGAATGCACATGAATCATTCTAGCCATACACGTTCACCCAGAAATTGTGAATTTCATATTTCTTTAAAATCTAGTACATTCATTGAAACACAATTTTCAATAAGAGATATGATATTGTAAAGAATCATTAATAAAATATGATATGTAGATAAAGACCTGGCGGATGGGATTCAACTTTGAAGCTTTAGTGCGAACCAACCAAACAGAGTCATTATTGGAATCTAGAACTTCAACAAACTGGCCTTCCGATAACCAAATATGATCTTTATTTTCGTTTATGTTCGGATGATAATCAGCCACAGAAAAATACATATCGTAGAACTAAGTAGAAAAAAAGATACATGGAAATGAAAAAGAGATTACTACCTCCCCTGATGCTCGATCATCTGTTTCAGATGAGGAATCATTGATGAATCTTGCTTTGCGTTGAAATGGGAAGGAATCTTCACTGAAATCATCGTGAAGTTCTTCATTTGATAACGATACATCAAGAACCGAAGAAGGATCCGAATCTACAATGTTACAACTCAAAAAACTAATGAAAATTGAACTAATTCTAGAGATCCAGTAAGATTCAAGTATGAATATACGAAAACATGAAAAATAAGTATAATAAAATAACTAATTGTAATTAACCGCTACCTTGTTCTCAAACAGATTCTCGTGGGACAAAATTATTAAACGTCATCCAATTGAACGACAAACATTATATATTAAAGGGCCAACTTGAGGATAACATACAAAATCAAGAATTTAGAAAATTTCATAAGAGGAGCTTTAAAAGTAATATGCTATGCTTTAAAAAAGTTTGTCAAGCAAACGGAAAAGATTAATGAATTTCGCTAAAACTGGAAAATTTCAACTATTAAACTTTTCAATTATAATTACAATATTTCTTCTTAGCACCCGATGTCACAAATCATAGTGAATATTAAAACAGGGTTAGAAGCTGAGCACCATTATTATTAGCTTATGTTTGGTCCAAAAATAATTAAAATCGTGAAGAGCTTTGATAGAAAATTTTCACTTAATTTACATTGGAACTTAGACTTAAATACATACATAAGTAATAATTTTTTTAAAAATATCTTCAACAGGTGATATTAAATAAGCTAGGTTCTTGTAATTTTTTCTTACATTTTGGTGCCTAAAAACATAGTTTGAGAATGCGTATTTTATGTATTTTGCAGACTTGAAAATTTTCGAATTTTAAAGAAATTTAAAATGTTTAGAATAAAATTCTTTCACAAAATTTACTTTATAAAGCATTGTATACTATATTATAATATTACTAAGTAGTCCTTGTTGTACATTTTCCAATTTGCATAATGCACAATTTTATCGAAATTTTAACGAATTTTATTCCTTTCTGCAACAAATTTTCAAACTATGCCTAAATGTAAAAAATGGACAGTATGAATAAAATCAGTAAATGATTGGGCTTGTTCAGCAGCATGGATTGTAGATTTTGATACAAAATAAATAATCATACCTTTGAGGCTTGCAACCTCAGAAAAGGGACTGGCTTTAATACTTGACACGTCATCACGACTCTTCAGCATAAATGGTGGGACGTAACCAATCTAAATACATGAATAAATTTACATTATCTGCCAATGGAATATCTAGAAATGATTTATGGCAAAAGGCATCAATCAATCTGTTTGAATCATCACCGTCTTGTTGACTTATTTACAAGTTCATGCGGAATTGTATGTTTTCCTTAGAATTTATAAAATATTGATAAGTCAATTTCATAAATAGCTGTAAGGTCATTTAATCTTGAGAAGCGAGCGGATATTAAATTCATTTGAAAGTATAAATCTTATGAAAGTTTCAGGTGATACTGTGAGAAAATTCTTCGTTGTTATCCTTGAAATGCTAATAAATTAAAATTTTAAAGAACAAATTGTAAATTGAAAGTCAAATTACTTACCGTGGATAGGCCACAATGCCTAACAAGCCATTTTTCAGAAAGCTCGTCACCCTCAATTAAGGCTACCTGGTCGCCCGCACTAACACGAAATTCCTGACCTTCGAAATCTGCAATAACATCGAAAATTCGTGCGTCACAATCAGGCTAAACAGAATAAAAATATTAACCGTCAATATCAATTTAACAATGAACAATTTGATCATCAACTTAGTGAATGTCCCACAAAACTTTTTTTTACTATAAAATCCCATTAAAACAAAAAATTGAGTAATTCTATTTAAGTTTATAATATAACTTGTTAAAAAGTTATGTTGAACATTTGCACAGCAACAAGTTGTCATATTATGTATGTCATACTTCTAAAAAGTGAAATTTACCTTTAATCTATACTAAAGAATAATAAATAAAAAGCAAAAAATAAGCACCAGATATATAAGACATACTTCACTATGTAAATCTTGATTATTGTCTTTAGATGACTTTAACGTTCCATTGTCAAAATCTTCTCCTACTGTTATTGAGCCATCATCGGTCTTTATGCTTTCACAAACAGTGTCTTCATCACTTTCGGATTGTATCCTTTTGTTTGAAACTAAAACAAAAAGATTTATTCTGTAAGTATAGGTACCAACTCATAAAAATGGTCCTAAACGCACGGCAATAATAGATTTTTTGAACTAATTGCTTGATTAATAAAGATATTCTCAGATATTTTCTGTTAACTCGGATAACATGTTATGTGCATCTGAATAAAGGCATGCTAATGCAGAAGTACGTTTATCTATTATGAACGTCCAAATCATATCATGTTAACTTTTTGTTCACATAATTTTTGAGTTTGAATGTCAAGAAACTGGATGGAAAGTACTCCATAAATAGCAATATATTAAAGAATGAAAGGTATATTTAGAAATAGAGATAAAAATTGGTTTTGCTAGGAACACAATCATACCTTCAACTTTTAGAAATGCACCAGAGTTCACTTCTCCATGACAATTTCGTGCTACTATTTGATATAATCCTTCGTCAATTGGGAGTACACTGTCAATACTTAACAGAACTCTTCCTGTTTCAGAATCAGCTACAATATGAATGGAGTGATTGGGAACTACCTTTTCTCCATTCTTTAACCACTCAAACTCTGGCATGGGCACTGAGAATTGGCTCTCTAGACAAACATAAGATCCGTGCGCTGAAGAAACGTTCTCAAGTGGTTTCAATATCTCTGGAGGTGATAAGGGAAGTTCATAATTACGCGGTTTCGGGGAAGGACTGCGTATGGATGAAAACGTATCAAACCCTAATGTAGGAATAGAACCTCTGGGTTTGTCATTGAATACTAATAAATCATCTTCATTTTTATCTTCCTCACTTTCATCGATTGAAGCCTCTGTTTCTAGAATAGAGGGTAGTTGCTCTGATACCATTAGCAAAGGCGGTCTTAATGAAGACTCCTCTTGATCATCGTTGCCAGAAACCGCAGTAAGATCCCCATTTTCTTCACTATGCTCGACTGAAACTTCGGGGTCGTTCTCGATCAATTCACTTCTATATGTATTTACAATGATACTAGATGCAGAACTGTGAGCATCGCTACCTGTTGCATCAGTAGATATTTGCCTATGCCGCTTCAAAGAAGGGAAATTATCTTCTTGCTGATCTTCAGTATCAGTTTCAAGATCCTCTTCGTTTTCTTCCTCCTCTTCTTCTTCCTCCTCTTCCGCTTCTAAACAGTTTCATTACAATAACTTCCTAGAATGAATAAATGAGAACAAAATAAAATTATACACTAACATATATACGTACTGCACATTATCAAGCAGAGACTTAAAAGACACAATTTCAATTTTTTGAGAAAGTTTCAGTAATGTATGTTACTTTAACTCACTTATAACTTTGGCATATTATCATAAATATAAAATTTACTTCAAAAGACTTTTTATCATAAAAATATACCCAGTAGCCTAATGGGGAGTTGTCATTGATACCTGATATTAGAATAGAACTGATAATTCAGAAAGGTGGCCAAAAAATTTAAGAAACTCCACAAAAATAGAAAACATTGATTTAGTGCCTAATTTCATTCTAATCAAGTAGCAAGATAATAATTGTCCGTCAAAAATAATTCACATTTTATAGGTAAATCAGTAAAAATATCATGAAATCAAATAATTAACAAGTGCATCGAAAAGCAATGGATTTAACAGTAGTTGGTTGTGACTTAATACCATCTAATCTTACCAGACAATGCATGTCCTTGGGAGAATACAAGTGAGTAAGTTTACCTAATGATGTCAGAATATTGCCTGTTGAAAGCACGTCATTTGTTGATGAACACACATCCAAATATTGAAAAATTAATAAAGATAGAAATCCTTCTTGCGAATTATATCAATACATATCATAATTAAGCTATACACTATTGGAACAACAACTTATCAAAATACCACAAAAAAGTAAAGCCTCTATACCTACTTACTTAAAGACATGTTAATTAAGGTATCATTTCAGAAAAATGTAATCACAAATAATATCAACAAATAATATTTAAACAATAAAACTTTCAAAATCCATTGTTAAACATAAAAAAAATTAAACATGGAAAGTATAGCTTGAGAAACTAATATTCCGCAAAATACATAAAATATACTACCTATAAAAATCAAACCGAAGCGGTGGTTAGTTTGCACATTAAAGACGTTGATATAGTCGCAAGATTATAAATCAAGACTGTGCGTATTTATGCAGAAACAACCAAAATTTAGAAGCGTTTAGTAATAAGTGCAATTGCCAAACTGTGCTCCTCAATAATAATGGATGAGGTGGATTTTTCAATTTTCCATGGGGTAGTAAAAAATTCCAGGTTGGCAATTACAATCTGGTAACGCAGTCAAACGATGAAGAAAACACACCTTCACAGAATGCATGCATATTAAACATTGATCACTTACTTGGAATTGAATAACACAAAATGTTGAATCCTTACGTTGTGAAAACATAAAAGAAGCAAACTGGTTTTAAACACTAGAAACACTTTATCTAGATTTCTTTGCTGAAGGACTCATGATAAAAGAATAAACTCTCTAATCGACTACAAAAACATGAGGCCGATGACAAAGCGTACACATCAAAAAATCTCAGTGTAGTAAATATATGTGATCTCTTTTGCTTAATTGTGTAAGAAATCGATATTTGAATTCAAGAGAAACCTAGAAAATATAAACATTGATAGATAAATAATTCTAAGATATGGAATGTCCTTATCCAATAATCATTAGATTGCATTACAGATTTACATGAATTAATAAAACATAAAATACGATATCTGATATTTTGTTTTCTGGTGTTTAAAATTGAGCAAACAAACTATATCAAACATAAAATTAAATAATTTTTAAAAGATTTCAATGACTTGTTACAACATGAGCTTCTTGCAAAAAATGTAAGGATTCCAACATGCATACCTTGAATTGTGAGTTGAATTTGGGCATAGATGGCACCAATTGTATTATTTGCAGTACATGTAAAGGTTCCAGAATCTGTTAGATCACAAGGATCGATTTGCAGAGATGAGTAGCCATCGCTCACGTGATCAATAATTTGCAAACGACCTTCTGATTTTAAAGGTTTTCCTTTTCTAAACCAACCAATCACGGCATGAGGGTATCCTAAGAATAGAAGTAGGTAAACTTCCTGAAAATTAACATCCAGATAGAAATTTAGTAAAATTGTAATTCACTACCTGAGACACGGCATTCAATAACAACAGCACTTCCTTCTTTAAATATTCCACCAGATGGTTTAATCAGAAATTCGGGAGCCGTGAAAGAAGGAATCTCCGAGAATATTCCACGATCATCTTCAGAAAATATAGAAGTTACTTCACTTAGAGTATCTTCGCCACGAGTCTGTTTTGTGAATGCAGTGAAACAGCTAAACAAATTTCAATAAAAAGTTGTAGTTAAAACACAACAAGCTATACAACTATATGCATATAAATTAAGTAGCGAATTCCGATAAATTTAGGACAACCTTTGCATATCCGAAACCTCTAGTGTGGAACACGACATGTGACTGCGGCAGTCCTCAAATTCACTGCACGAGGTAAAATCTGGAATCTCGATTGTCAATAGAGCACTAGAGAATATCCGTCCATAGATTGATGTCACGACACAAAAGTATGTACCAGCATCAGAATGAGTGAGCTCATTGATGAACAGAAGAAAAAATCCTAAAGGCTTCTTACAAAAATCGCTTCAGAAATAGACTTACCGTTTTCTAAGCAAACCAATCTTATTCTATTTCCACTAGTTTTCAACGGGACGTTATTTTTAAACCATTCAATATAAATTTCTTCAGGCAGGCAGGAAAAATGAACCTGACTTTCAAAACGAACACTTCTGCCGTCATAGGCAGTCTGATCTAGAATTGGACGAAGAAACATGGGTGGGGCAATCGTAGGATTAGGTCTTCCTAAAGAATGTTGTAATATTAAGTTAAATACACAGATGAATAAAGTACGACTTTGTAATGTCTGACTAATTCTACCAAGCAAATAAAATAAACTAACCTCCGATAACTTTAAGATAGCCTGTAGTTTCTGATTCTCCAAGTTCATTTTCTGCTTTGCATG
Organism: Hofstenia miamia; assembly: GCA_900660155.1. Taxonomy (NCBI): domain Eukaryota; kingdom Metazoa; phylum Xenacoelomorpha; order Acoela; family Hofsteniidae; genus Hofstenia; species Hofstenia miamia. The sequence continues at coordinate 69,635 of CABFPE010000660.1, read as the reverse complement.
TATAACTAGCAGTATCATCTAATTTAAGATTTTCAAATTCCAAAATGCACATTCCACAGTCGACATAAATTTTATGACGGAAATCCGACTTTAGTTTTCTGGTATTCTTAAACCAAGTATGTGTACATGAATTGCAATCTAAACAAGTATTCTACAAATTTAGGTATAAAGATTTTTATTGCAATTAAAGCAAAAACTTTTACTACGGATAGTTTATGTTGCAACCACTATTCAAGCACCATGCATACAAAAAACTTTGGAAACAGGAAGAAGGAAAACTTATGACCCAATTTTTTTATCATAAACAGCAAGCAAATTTTTTCACTATGAAATTCAACCCTAAGTTTATTGCGATAACCTTATATACCTTGATAATAAATAATGCTATGAAAACTTTTGAAAATCAATTATATATATATAAATTCTCTTCAGGAAAGTATTTGAATTTATAACTCTATCATTGAATGAAGAGAATTCTGTAATTACTTGTATTCCAATTATATTATTTCGTAAAAAATGCTTAAATGTAAGAGTTTCAAATTACCATTAATTCTGCAAATGATTTTGAATGGCTTCGCAATAGCAGCTGTTACATCATGTAAGGTGAGAATGAAATCTGGTTTAAGGATTGCTAAAGAATAACAAGATAAAATAAACTGACTGGTTAACTTACGTGAATGCACTCTCGGGCGACAGCTTTTCTCAATGGGTAATGACTTCTCGTCTTCAATAGAAATGCCTTCAGACTTATGTACAGCAAAAGCTGCATCAAATGCCGCTTTTGTAGGAGTTTTATCGTAATCTGATTTATCAGTATCCTCTGATATTTCACTTATTCCCTCAGTAGAGGATAGTTCATCTGGCAAGCGGCTTAGCGATTTCTCAGAACCAAATTTCGTATCTTTAGAATCAGAATAATCTAAAGCTTCTAACGAATCCGACTTTTGAGGTTCAAATGTTTTATTAATTGATGGAGCAGGCGTTGCTAAATTTTCAGGCTCGAATTTTTCGTCGTCAATTGACTCCTTGTCAGTGCTTAAACGTTTTTCTTTCTGAGTTTCCACCTGTAATGATTTACAGGGCTTATTCATGAATTGAATTTTCTGTACGCTGCCGTTAATTGCCTTGCACAACGTAACTTTTACGCAGGAACTTAAAACCTTTGAGCGGGTATTTATGATTGGAATGTTAACAGCGAAGTAAAATATCATGTGCATGCGATTTACAGGAAGAAAATTCCAATAACGTATACGTTCCTTTTTACATTTTAAGGATGTATCATCAAGACTGTCCGATGAATAGAATAAATGCACCTCTGCTGTTTTAAGTATTGCTTCTTTTGGGAATTCCCTACAGTTCACTGTTGCGTTAGTACTAGCTTTGTGATATTTCATTACTGGATGTCTTACGATTGTACATTTCTGTGGTAAGATGTCGTCTAGATGAGTAAAATTTTCATTTTCAAGACTTATTTCTGATAACATTGCATGTTTTATGTCAAACTTTTTAACAGGTTGTTCAGGAATTTCTTCAATTGTTTTATTCTTTTTTGCAGGACTTAATTTAGCTTCAGCATTTGACGCAGATATTTGCCTTCCGAAATTAGTACTCAAAACAGGCTTTAGATTCCCGGCATTCATAAGATTACTATTGGATGATCTGAGATCTTGTACAGAAGCAGTCTTAGATTTAAAACCACCACGATTCACAGTCTTGAGAGTAGACGATCGCCGTTGAAACGTCGCTTGAACCGTCAGTTTACACGTGCAGGAAGCTGCACCAATGGAATTGATAACTTTGCACATGTACAATCCAGAATCAAGGGTAGAAACATTGTATAGTGATAAAGCAATTACTCCATTGCTATAGGTAGACTTACTCTTTGGCAATAGCTGTGAATCCATAAACCATTTAATTGTAGGTGCCTCTTGCTCGTCATTTATTTTACATTCCAGAACAACATCATCTCCTGGAAAAACACTGAGATCCGAAAGCTTTTTAATAAAACTAGGTTTTTTCATTGATAAATCCTTAGAACTAACACTAAGAGTAGGCTTGGATTTGTCATCAATCTGCCTCTTAGGTGATGGAGGCTCTCTAATCCTTAAGCTAATATTACAACTAGTTTGAACTGAAGACTTATTTTCCAGGATAAGTTTGCATTCATAAAGTCCAACATGTCGCTTTTTAAATTTATCAATCTTTAAAAATGCATTGTTTCCCTTCTGAGAAATTGTTGTGCCAATAATTCCCACAATGGTTTTACCACCTCTAAGCCAAATCACTATTGATTTTGAGGGAATCTCACTAAAGCAGCAAGACAAACTTAAAGGTTCATCTTCAAAGATTGTTTGATCTTCTAGTTTAGTAACGATTGAAACAGTTGGAGCCGAATCTTTTATATTACCGATGGAAAGGCTGGCTGATTTGTTGATAGATTTCTTGTCAGTGGTGCTGCTCACTTTAGACAGATTATCCCTAGAATGCTTCAACGCAATGCCTTCGTTTGATAATTGTTCTGTTTTCTTAAATGTTGTACGATGTAGAGTGTGACGATTTGGTAGTTGATCTAACTTTTTTGTTGAACCTTCTTTACTGCGAGATTTTAAAGTTCCAAACGTGATTTTTTGTGAGGTTGACAAATCACATTTTGTCTCACTTGCACCGAACATATTGACTGCTTTACAAACGTGACTTCCACAGTAAAATTTCGAAGTACTCTGAATTTCCAAGGTTGCTGATTTATCTGTGAAAGTGAGTTTATGCGATCTCGCATATTTGTGAAGTGCACTTCCGTTAAGAAACCAACTGATTTCAGCAGCAGGTCTTGCTTGGAATTCGCAATGTAAAGTAAACGACGAATTTTCTAATACAGTTTCATCTTTCAGTGGCACCACAAAAACTGGTTTACCACCTACTTCAACTTTTACAAAAGTTTCTGCCTCACCGTAAATATTTTTCGCTTTTAATACATATTCCCCAACATCAGAAACAGAGGCAGCTTGAATAAGATATTTGAATTCAGTTTTCCCTACATCAAATCCCTGATTTACTTCTTTTTTGTCCTTGAATAATGTGAATTCAGGGCCTGGAATGCCAGCAAATTGGCATTTCAATTCAAGTTTTTCACCAATATTAACGCGCATACTTTCTTCAAATGGAGTCAAAAATACAGGTTGCTTTCCAACAATGAAATTCGCTTGACATTTGGCTTCGCCAAAGTCATTTTTAATGAGGCACACAAGCTTTCCAGCCATGCTAAAATCAACTTCCTTAATATCAAGAAAAATATAATTGTCACGTTTTCCAGGAGTAATATTGGAATAGCTTTCTATTTCTTTGTTTTTCAATGTCCATGATACTGTTGGCGGAGGGAAGGCCTCTACTTCTACCATAATTTTGACTTCACTTTTTTCAGTAGCTTTAATTATGTCTCTCAACTTCTTTACAAAAGAAGGTTCGATTCCAACTGTCAGAGATCCGCGACTCAACATTTCTCCAAAGTCATTCGCCACTTTGCATGTGTATTCACCAACATGTGGCAAGCCGCACTGACTAACTTCAAGTGTAGACCAGTTGTCTCCAAACTTTTGGACATAGTCGTCATTGTTTTTTATATTCATTCCATCTTTAAGCCACTCACAAACAACTGGTGACTCTGATGAATACATACAGGTAAAACAAACGCAGTCCCCTTTAATAGCATGAATATCTTCAATATTTGCAAGAATTTCTGGAAGAGAACCCACATTTACAACAGCTGATGTTGTTGCTTTGCCGAATGCATTTATGGCTTTACAGTAATAAGTGCCAGCTGTATCACAACTTACTCGATCAATAATCAATGATGCTGTTCCTTTGATACATTTCATTCTGATGTTTCTGGTCGGCTTCAGTCTTTCTTCTTCTCGATACCATTCAATGATAGGATTTGGAGTGCCGACAACTTCGCAAACTAGAGATAAAGGCTGATCAGTTATTGCTCCAATGTTCTCAAGTTCTTCTATAAAAGCGGGCGGAGATCCTACAGAAACATCACAATTGGTTAAAACCTCCCCAAATTCGTTTGATATACGACAGGAATATTTTCCCATATGCTTAAGTTCCACACGCTGGACTTTTAGACAGGTGTATGGAAATGACCCACAAATAGTGTATTCCCTGCTAGCCCTTAATGATTTACTGCCATGCATCCAAACTATATTTGGCTGTGGATAACCAGCAATTTCGCATTCAAGTAAAAGCACCTCACCAATAAATGCATTACATGAAATCAATTTTGTTAAAAACTTTGGTTTACTACCAACAGTAAGTTCACAACTAGTCCAGCTCGAGCTGTCTTTTCCTATAGCTTTGCAAGTGTATTTTCCACTATATGCTGCTCTCCCGCGCATAAATGATAAGCTGAGATCATTACCTTTTTGCATAATTGTAATATCTTTGTTTGGAGTAAATATTTTTCCATTAAAAAGCCATTTGACATCAACACATCTGGACTCCAATAATGCACAACATATACTTCCAGGCTCACCTTCCATTATTGTTTTGTTCCGCAACTTTTCAATAAACACAGGAGACTTTCCAGATTTAACCTCTTGAACTAAGACTTCACAATAGGTCCAGTTTTCACCTTCGGAATTATAAGCTTCACACGTGTATATTCCCGAATCCATCACAAGAGACTTATAGATGCATAAAGTAGCAATATGATCAACGTATTTCATGGTAATTTCCTTGGAAAATTTGGGCAGAGCGCGATCATTAAAATACCACTCCACTTCAGTATCTGAATCACCGTCAACAGTACATTCCAATACTATATCATCTTCTTCCTCACAAGTTAAATCATAGAGTTGTGTACTAAATGACGGTTTTACACGTTTTTTATCATAAACTAATAGTTGACAAAACGTGAAAGCTTCACCGGCTGTATTACGTGCTTTTAGCAAAATTTCGCCATTAAGTTCAATTACAGCTTTTTTTATATCCATCGTTGCAATTTTATCTTCAACAGTAATTAAAATGTTGTCATTGCTTTTTATTTCTTGTCCATTAAAAAACCACATTGTTTCTGCATTAGTTCTATGTGACAATTTTGTCTCCAATTTGATAGATTCTCCATGCTCCACAGTTATATCACGCAATTTTTTTACAATAAATGGTTCAACAGAACACTTAGTCGCAGATTTTGCTCTTACAAAATCTTCAACTAACGTAGAGCCTAGAGAGATTGGATAAAACTTTGTACTATCTTTTTTCAGCTTGCTAGATTTATCAAGTGACCAATAACTTAAGGAGTTATAGCTTAGGGATTCCTTGACAGAAGTGCAAGAACTTCTTCCAGATAACTGTCGTGAAGATCGTAGACTATCATTGGAAACCGTTTGTTGAAGCTTGATTAAAATTTCATCGGTTTTGTTCTCTTCGTCGACTACAACTAAACAAAATGTAGAAGCCACTCCCAGATTATTCTCAATCCGACATTCATATTCACCCGAATCCTCGACAAATGCATCTTTAAGTAGGCACTTTGCACGTTTTCCTTCTACAACCAAAGCAATATCATCGGATTCTTCAAGTTTTTCACCCTCAAAAAACCAAGATACAGTTGGAAAAGGATTCCCAGCAACAATAACTTCCATTTTCAAAGGTTCAGCATCCAGAACAACAGTTTCAAAAGGAAGTTCCTTAATAAAAGAAGGTCTTTCCAATGGTTGATTATCACCTAATGAAGCCAAGCAGTCTTCTGTGTCTGTATCACTTTCTAAGACTTCTAGAAAACATCGTGTACTATCATGACCATGCTCATTCATTGCAAGACACAAATAATCACCAGTATCTTCTGGATAAAGCTCCAGAATTTCCAATCGCGCAACTCCATATTGAAAGGAAATAACAAAATCTCCACTACTGCTTAACTCATTACCATCAAAGTACCAATATATTGTAATTGGTTCTGCTCCAACAACTTTACATTCTAAAACAACTCTTGATCCTACATCATACTCACAATCATCAAGTTTTCTGATGAAATGTGGTACCGTTTTTTCAATCTTTTCTTGGCGTGTAAGCATTTCACTCACTGTTACTCTACAGCTCAAGCTACTTTCACCGATATCATTCATAGCGTGCAAAGTATAAGTACCTTCATAAGCTAGAGAAATCTTATTAATTTCCAACTTTGCTACACCCCCAAAGAATGATATGAAAATGTCATTACTTTGATGCAGCGTTTTACCATCAAGCGACCATTCAATTCTGGCTGCCGGAATAGCAGATACTGTTCCCTCCAGCACTACACATTGTCCAGCAACGCAAACGACATCTTTTAACTGAGATACAATAGGCTTAAAGTGGTCTGTTTTGTAAGAAATAAACTCAGTTTCGAATTTCTGTTCTGTTACTGTAACTGCACAACTGGTACGAGCCTCACCTTCACTGTTTGCAACTACTAATGTATAAGAACCTCTCTGAGTAAGTTTAACCTTTTTAATATTTAGGGTTACAGTCCCCAAATAATACTTCATTTCTATATGCTTACTAGGAATAAGCCTTTTGTGATCCAAAAGCCAAGTTACTTCTGGAATGGGATGGGCAGATACTTTGCAAGACAATGTAAGTACGCTTCCTTCCTCTACCGACTGATCAGATAACGCAGTCTCAAAAATCGGTTTAAATTTAGGAGCAGGTTGAACAGAAAGCTTGCATTTGGTAGAAGCTTCCCCATTTTCATTGTTAAGAATACATTGATAGATACCCTGGTGATCTAACTCAGTGTAGGGTATTTCAAAATTTGTACACCCATCCGCATTTGATATTTTGCCATGACCATCTGAATCAATAAGGCAATCGTCATACGTCCATTTTATGCTAGGCTCTGGGTAACCAGAAAACTCACAAATCAAGTTGGTTGGTAAGCCTTCACGAATCACTTTATTCGTTAAACTCTTTTTAAAAGTTGGTTTCGTGGGTCTGCGTTTAACAATTAGTTTACATTGCCCTTCAGCACTACCAAATTCATTTTTAGCTTCAATTTTGTAAATTCCCGCATATTCAAAAGTACAATTTTCAATTCGCAAAATTGCTACACCACCTTCTACAGTCATACTATTTTGTTTACTTTTGACAATAGGTTTGTCATTAAAAAACCACGCAGGCTGAGGTTCAGGGTTTCCATTCATCAAACCTTTTACGACAATATCAACACCTTCAAACAATGTTTTCTCCTCATCTATTACTATTGAAGGGGGAATTGGATCAACATCAACAATTAGATCCACTTGGCATGCAGCAAATCCAGATTTGTTTTTTATTTTACACTTATATTTCCCCGCATGAAATAATTCCAATCTACTAAACGATATGTAAGATTCCTTTTCTCCAGATTCAATTGTAACACCTGGTAGACTCCTCTTTGCAATGAGATCATTGTTAAAATACCATGATGCTAGAGGCAATGGTTTGCCGTCAAATTCACACTTAAATTTTACAGAAGTAAACTCCTTCTGCCGGCAATCAGCCGGAGTTAATAAGAAATGCGGTTTAATTATCAATTCCTTAACATTAACAGTGAATCTTTGAGAAGATTCCCCTCCTTTATTTTTTAACTTTAAAATATAACTCCCAGTATCTTCAATTAAGGCATTGTATACACACAATTGACAGTTATTTCGATTTCTGCTGATTTCGATTCTATCTGATTCATGGAGTTCCTTTCCATCTTTAAGCCATGTCATGAGAGGTTTTGGTATTCCTTCAAACTTGCATTCTAGCTCTAATGTGTCTCTTTCAATCACTGAAATAGTTTTGTACGTGGTTGAGATTTTGGGTTTAATTATCACTTCTCTTACCTTGACGTTCCATCTTAAGAACTTTTCCCCTTCATCGTTGACAGCTTTTAGCATGTATTCCCCAGCATCACTAAGCAAAACATCTGTACAAGACAGACGAAAAATCTCATCTTCAAGAAAAATGTTAATTCGAGAATCTTCTTCAATTAAGACTGAGTTATGAAAAAATTGCATATGTGCAGGAGGGAAAAATGGTCGTAAGAATGCTCGCAATGTAAATTCGTCATCCAAAGATGCGTTTATTGTTGATTCCATCTGGTCAATAACGGGAGGAGAAAGGACACTAAGTTCAAAAGAATGTTCTACAGATCCTAGTCTATTGGAGGCCATGCATGTATATATGCCGGCGAAATCTGTGGTAATTGTGCCAAATTCTAATACACCTTTAAATACACTAACGTTCTTGGAATCAACTGGACAATCATTTAAAAGTATTTTGAGATCAGGATACGGAGATCCATCTAACTGTAAATTCAATTCAAAATCGGAGGTACCAACTTTCACTAAATAGGACGATTCTACATTAAATGAAGGATGCTGCATAACATTCAAAACAAAAGTCACACTGTCTTCTGACACTTTGTTGTACAAATTGCAGGTATATTTTCCAGACATTTTAGTAGAAGCATTTTCTAAAGAAATTGCAATTTTTTTATTTTCTGTTACAATCTTCATTTCATTGCCAACAATTTTTTCAATGGTATCACTGTCCCAACTAATTTCACAACTATCACCTTCATACTCGAGAATTACGGACGCATCATTGCCAGCAACCACATCTTGAACGTCACATGCTTTAGTGAATTTGGCTTTTGACAAAATCATAGCATTACATGACGACTTAATTTCACCAGCAGTGTTAAAGGCAGCACAAACATAGTTGCCTGAATGTAAACGCATTGCACTTTTAGTTTTAAGAACTGCAACACCATTGTCATAAATCATATCAAAATCATCACTAGTGTCAATTTCTTCTGAATTAAAATACCAACAAATTTTCGGTTCAGGATCACCAGTCACTTTCACCTGCAATTTGAATTCCTCACCTTGAATAGAGAAGACATCCTGCAGTTCATCAATAAATTGTGGCATTGAATAAACGAAAACCCTACATTCTGATCGAATCGATCCCATTACATTTTCTATAATACATTCATACAAACCTTGATGTTCAGAAGAAACACAATCGTAACTTAGTACTGCAACTTGCTTACTATCATCAAAGGTGCACCCATCATCAGTAGATAATTCCCTACCATTTAGAAACCACTTAATACGTGAGGCTGGCTTGCTTGAATAAGAACACTCAAGCTTAAAAATGGATCCAGCTATAACGTCTTCGATTTTGCGTAATTCTTTCTTGAATGTTGGTGGCACGCCTACCTCGACTTTGCAAGAGGTAGTATCTTCACCGACAGGGTTTACAGCTTTACATAAGTATTCAGCAGTATGACTAAACTTAGAATTTGAAATTCTTAAGTAACACTCATCTGCAGCAGAAATAATTTTTATATCATCGGAGTTACGAAGTTCTCTTCCTTTCTGATACCACTTTACTGTGGGAGGAGGATAGCCAAAAACTCTGCATAGCAACTCAATGTCGTTTCCCTTTTCAACAAAAATGTCAGAAAGTCGTTCTGAAAATGCAGGTAGTGAAAAAACATTCACATCGCATGAGCATGTGGAAGTTGATACAGTATTGATTGCTTTACATGTGTATACACCTGAATGACTTAATGTCACTGATGAAATTTTCAAACTGGCAATACCACCATCGTATTTCGTTAACAAATTTGGTCCATCATCAAGAATCTCGTTATTTAGGTACCAAAACACCATTGGCTCTGGAAACCCAATTAAACTACATTCCAAAATTAGGTTTTGATCAGTAATAACTTTCATCGTTTTCTTAAGGGCAATCCTAAATTGTGGCTTCGTAAGAATTTGCAAATTAAATAACGTCTCTTCAGTATAATCTCTAGTAGACGCCACAAGTTTGTAATCGCCACTGTCCTCTGGAACAACTTTTGCAATATAAAATTTTGCAATTTTTCCACGAAATTTATGTTGAACTCTGATTGAATTATGAATCTCCTTTTCCTTAAAATACCATTTGATTGTTGTTTCTGTTTTAGACTCGATTGTGAAATCAATAGAAAACTCATCATTTTCTTCAACACTGATTTCCTCTGAAATGTTTAATGAGGGCTTTACTACTGGGATATCACAAACCTTTAGATTACAGGATGTCGTTATTGTGCCAATCGAGTTGGCACCCCTTGCAGTGTAAGTTCCGGAATTTTCAAGGCTTAAATTTGTAAGTTGGAGAAAATGTTCATTGCCTTTAGGAGACATAGATGGTATTTTTGCATTGTTGAAATACCACTGTACATCCGGTAGCGGGAAACCATCAATAATTGTATGAAGCATATATTCTGCCGTCCCATCAGGAACTGTGCAGTCTGATAATGACTTAACTACTATAGGTTTTTTCTGCACGGTAACAAAACATTGGGTATATTCAACACCTTCAGAATTGCATACCATACACATATAACTAGCAGAAACCTTTACTTGTGACTTTAACCGAGATGAGTAGTCTGAAGATTCTATCATGAACTGTGAATTATCACTTTTGATCTTTTCTTCATTTATGAACCACGTGACAGAAGGAGCTGGATAGCCCTCAAATTGCACCTCTTGAATTAGATCGTGGTCAGATCGTATACAAATATCTTTCAAGTTATCAATAAACAATGGAGGATAGAGGACATTAACACAGAATGACTTAGTGTTATTTCCAAACTTATCACTAACATTAATTGTGTATAGTCCACACCAGATCTGCTCCAAAGAATGAATCATTATCTTTGAGACATTGTGGTCGTTTTCAATGCTCACTTGGTTGGTATTCATTATTTCTGTATCATTTAAAAACCATTTTGCGGTTGGTGAAGCATATGATTGTATTTGAGCAGATACGCTCATCGGTGAACCACGTTTCAACGTTACATCTTGTAGACAGTTCAAAATCTTTGGAGGTTTACCTTCATTTACAACTTTCAATTCACAGGTTGCTGTACAGCTACCAGCCATATTGGATAAAACTAGTTTGTAAATGCCTTCGTCTTTGTTAGATAACTTCTTTATTGTTAGAATAGTACTAGATTCGGAAGTATCTATCGATACAAGTTCATTTGATTTTATTTGCGTCGCATGGTAGAACCACTTACACTCTGGTTTTGGATAACCACTGCACTGTGCTTTCAACTGAAAGCATTCATTCACTACTAAAATACAATGTGATGGGAAGGTCTGTGCATCAATCAATGGCTTACTGCACACTACAACTTTAGTTTGTGTGAGTGCTTCACCAACAGAATGACTAGCAACACATGTATACATTCCATTACAATCATCATCGGCACTAACAATACATAATCTCGCGGTGCCTTTACAGAATGATGACAAACCTTTAGGACACATTTGATCATTGTGATACCATGAAACATCCGATGACGTACATCCTTCAATCACACACTCAAGAAGTAGGTCGTTGCCTTTAACGACTTCAGTCAGTTCTCGAAGGTGTCTTTTAAAAACTGGCTTCTTCAAGACATAAAGCTCACATGTGGACTCAACGTCTCCTTCATGTGACGTTATCTTTACACGGTATGAACCAATGTTGCTTGAAGCAAAGGATGCTATCTCCAATGTAGTACATTTATTGTTAAACATCATTACTTTGCTACCTCGTGATTGGAAAATTCTACTGTTATTAAAATACCATGAAGCTTTGGCCAAACTACTACTTTCAAACTCACAAACTAATGTAACCTTATCGCCGATTTTCACCATTTTATCTGTAAGTGATTGTAACACTTTTGGTTTTTTAATAATCTGTACAGTTGAACGGGTGACAACTTTTCCACTATTGTTACTAGCTACAAAATCATAATCGCCTGCAAGAGCCTCATTGAGCTTTGGTATTGCCAAAGAATATAAATTGCTTAGATTAGACATTTTATATGCCGGATCACCACTGCTCAATTCTATACCATTCTTCATCCACTTAGTTTCAATTTTACTGATGCTATTCACTTTACAAGTTAACTTTATTGAAGATCCTTCTTTTACTTTATTATCTTCTAAGCGTTTTAAAATATTTGGAAGTTGGGAAGGATATTCAAAAACAGTTTTAAATTCATCAGAACCTGATCCAAGATCATTACTCGCACGGCAGGAATACGTTCCTTCGTTGAAAAGTTGAAACTGCAAAACTTTCAACTTAGAAGTAGCATTAGTAGTCTCTATTGAAATTTCAGCCGAAGGACTCAAGCATTTCCCATTAAAATACCATTCGATGAAAGGCTTTGGATGGCCAGTGAAATTTGCAGTTGCTTCAAAACTTTTATCAATAATGCATTTTTCTATTGGTTTCAAAACTTTAACGGTTGGCTTCACTGGAACACATTCAACTGTGACATCGCAGTAGCATGACTCTTCAAGCTCATCGGTAATCACTTCGCATTTGTATCTACCAAGATGAGATAACTCACATTTATCAATAACGAGACTAAATAGTGAGCCCTTTACAGTACTAACTACATCCTGTGAAAAAACTATTTCAGTATCATTAAAGTACCAAATCACGCGTGGAGTGGAAAGATTTTTTTGTGATATCATTTCAATCTCCAGCTTTAATTGCGATCCTTCCTTCACAGTTATATCGGAAAATTTTTTTTTGAATATCGATTTAGTCCGACTTGATGAACGCTTCTTAAGATTTTTCTTAACTTCATTAATAAGAAATATTGCTGACGATTTTCCCATTTTATTAGTAATGCTACAAGACCATTCCCCAATCATATCAGAAGTGAGTTTAGAAATTTCTAGGCAACACTTACCATCAGAGCTTTTTACTACTATATTTTTACTTATCGGCTTTGAATTACACTTAAATTTAATATCCGGTTGTGGAGCTCCGGCAACAGAAAACGCTATTGATAATGACTTTCCCAACTCTTCCGAGTACTCCGCTAAAGGCTTGTCTTTAAAAGTAGGCTCAAAATAATGACTATCTTCTTTTATAGAAATGGAATTTTCGCAGACAGTATTTCCCATTTTATCCACAATAGAGCATCTATAAACTCCCTTTGCGAGACAAGATTTGGACTTCAATACAAGCTTAGTGTTGTTTTCTTCAATAACTTTGTTTTGAGTTGATTTATCAATTACATTATTAAAGAACCATCGAACTGAAAAATCTTCCAACTTTATTGGCTTGGCGAGCTTGCAAGATAATTGATAAGCTTCACCAAAATCACAAATCGTATATTTTAAATCTTCGATAAAGTAGTGGGAATCTTCTAGATTACTTTTCTTGCATACCTGAACGTTACAGCACGTCACTACTTCTGAAAGATTAGTTTGAAAAATGCATTCATAAGTACCATTGAAGCTAGAATCAACATTGGAAAATGTAAGGCTTACATTTTCCCCGTCAAATTTTGTAGCCGTTTCCAAAATATCAAGTTCCTCACCTTCATGATACCACAAAACTACAGGCTTAGATGAGAATGAAACTCGACATGATAACACTAAATTGTTTCCCTCTTCAATTTTCATATCTTGCAAGGGCTGCAAAAGTTTTAAGAATGCAGCAGATTTCATTCGTCTGACACCACTTTTCTTTTTTGGCAAAGGAGTTGATGTAATTGAATCAGTACTTGACAATGTGGTCATAGAACTTCGGTCTGGAGTATATCCATCACTAGATGATGCTATTGAACTTTCTCTTGTGTGAAGTGACAGAACGCTCGGTGTTTGAGGTGGACTTCTTTGAGTTTTAGCTACAAATAGTTTACATGTTGACTCACAGCTAGCATTATCTGTATATGCTCTACAAGTATAGAGGCCAGCATCGGAGGATGTTAGTCCTTTAATTTCCAAACTTGCAGTGCTCCCACTTAGTGATGGAATGTGATTGGCGGATTTAATTTGACTATTGTCACGGAGCCAAACTACTTTAGTTAATGCACTCGCTAAAACAAAAATAAAAACGCTTAGACAACTAAAGAAAAGATTACCAGAAAATGCAGCTTTTAGGCATATACTAGAAGCCTCATCTACAGTAACATCTTTTAAAGGCAGCAACACTCTTAGGCTTTCTGATCTAATGGATGTTGAACTGAGCTTCTTTTCAACTTTTCTAAAATTCTAAATCAAAACAATTCACATTTAATAAGAAAGAATTCCCCTAATAAGTAATAGGCTCAGAAAACATATATACTTCTGAAATATCACAAATTGATAGTAATTTGGACAGAAATATATCAAAAAAACTTTTAAAAAAATTATAAGAGGTATTGTTGCATGTAATTTATTACATGAATTTGAAATTATCATTGATTTAAATAATGATATTCTAATTTTATAAAATAACTTATATGAATGATGTTAAATTGCAATTTAAAATTTCATCAATTCAGTTTAGATGTCATTACATATATTTTATAAATACTTTAGTAAAATAAATTGATTTAATTGTACTTATAATCGAGTTGAAATTCTCAAACCAAAGCCTAACCCGAAACACTTCAAGCCAACCCGAACGCAATTTGTGGAATTTGGTTTCAAAATTTTAAGACTAAATTTTAAAATACGGATAATGCAGCTACCATTAAAAAATAATTAGAAGTTTTGTGATAAAAGCAACTAACTTAAAGGTATTTATACTACTATTTGTAAAACAGCATTTCAATGGTGATCACATGTCGTTGATCGTTAGAAATATTGCTCTTGGCGCTCGGGCTGAAAAAATAACCTTCGATAGCGAAAGGAATCTCGCAATATTAGCTTTATAGAAATGTATTATTAATTAGTTGTTTATTTCTATTGACGCCTTATGTATATATATATATATATAAATCGTAGTAATCATGGAGTACTGAATTGATATTACAAATCATCACCAATGAAATGTATAAAAACTGCATAATTTGTAAAAAAAATTACTCTAAATAACGTTTAAAATTAAAAAATATCATTTATATATTATAAATTTCAGATAAATATCAATTACTTTTAATTAAAAATTATCTTCAACCAGATTTGGAATGGAATAAAAATTTGATTAAAGAAATTATAATATGCTAAATTTTAAACAGGTTCTAACATGATACCTAATTTTTTAAAATTCAAATAAAATAGCAACAGTAAAATTAAGCTGTTTCCAATTAGACTCACTGCTTTGTTTCTTCAGGAATGGCTTCTACCGACGAAACAGAGGTCCTCTTCATTCCTGGATCGGACTTAACAGATGGACTAATAGATTTGATACTCGAAGTATTTCCAAGCTTTTCAACTATTAACTTGGCGGTACATTTCTCACTTCCGAATTCATTGGAAGCAATGCATAAAATGTCAGCATTTTCATGACACTCTGGAAGTTCTAGAGAACATAAACCCGTGGACGCTTCCAAGACTTGCTTGCATCCCTGAGAACCCAAAGTTAAGCGATTACCATTTAATCCCCATTCGACTTCCGGGAACGGATGGCCACTTAGAAAACAAACGAATTTGGCATATGAACCAATTTTTACAGTTGTGTCGACAAGAGTTTTAATAAACATAGGTTTTGATGAATCTTTAGCTTCTGATCCATCTACAGAAATATAACAGGATGATTTAAGGTTCTTCCAAGAAACTGTGTAAAGACCAGTATTTGAAGAATTGGCTAACGGAATAAACAGTCTGGACGTGGATATATGATGAGACAAAAAAGCTGCTGGAATGATAGAGTCATTAAAGTGCCATGCAAATGGTAAATCTATAAGTTGCTCTGATGATATGCTCACTGTTAGGACGAGTGGACTTCCACATTTTATCCTGGCATCACGCAATTGGCGCTGAAATGAAGGAGCCGATGATCCAAAAATGGAATTCCGTCGGATTTGCCACTTAGGCACCATAGAAACTCGACAATTCGCCTAAACATGGAAGTGAAAAAAATTTTTCTTCCCCAAACGCAATTACATTAACAGGAAAATTCATCAACTAAACAGCGAGTACTCGTTGAGAATAAATTTACATTTGATGTTTTAAATGCGAAAATAATTGAAAAGAAACAAAATTTCTACTAATAGCAAATTCAATGAGATTATCAACATAATTGGAAGTACATGTACCTACTAGTGTTTCTGCTCAGTGTATAATAAAGCTAACAAAAATGGCTTATAAGCAGCATCACTTTAATTTTGGTTCTAAAATGACGACCTGGCGCTGTCCCATTGAAACCTTGCGCAAGACACGCCCTAATAAGTTTGGGAGCACTATCTGTATATATATATATATATAT
>CABFPE010000660.1:1191-30298 GCA_900660155.1 Hofstenia miamia | reverse complement strand
GAAAAATTCGCCATAACCCAATGAAAGTCAAAAATATAAAAATAAAATTTACCATCATTAGAAAAATTTAAGAAAGTTTCTAATCCTCTGAACCTCGGCGGGTGATAACGGCCTGGGTTAGTTTATATTCCTGAAATTACCAGAAGATTTGCTAGTTTGTGCAAATAATATATAAAACAGTTAAATATCAGAGAAATGAAACTTGTAAACGTATGGCCCTAAATATTTGTAACACTGCTGAGAGTGAAGGCTTTTTATTATTGAGTAACCTCATAGGAAAGTAAAGATAGGTTGAAGAAAAGTTGTGAGGAGTAGAGAAAAGCAGCATTAGAATGAGGAAAAAATTTGAATTATTATAAACATACCGCCGTAATGTAAATGTAAATTGTGAATCTTTAAATATTACAAATTGATCTTTTAATTAAATATGCTGATCATACATTGATTTGTCTTCAAACTCTTGAAAATATAGACTTAACACATTCAATTAATAAAAAGATCAAATCTTGTTATGAAGAAAACTAATTTGAAGTTAATTATGAAAGGTGGCTCAAAATTATACCATTGAAGAGAAAATTTGTTGATAATATATCTAAAATTGATTGTTATTCCTCAGTAACAACAATGAAATATGTTGGATTTACAATAAATAAGCTTTCATTTAAAAAAACATATTGCTCAAGTTTATAAAAGATCAATGAGAAATTTCTATATGATATTAAAAGTAAAGATTTTTAAATCTAGTCGAAACTGAAGTTTTATTTAATTCCCTAGTCAATTCTATTATAATTTACGGCATACAAGTATATGCAGGTGAATCAAAATCATCTTTATCTAAGCTTAACAACAAACAAGAAAGCGTTTGAACATTCACTTATTACTAAAGAATTAAATGTTTATCATTAAAGCAAAAGACAAAGCATTCATCAACACATCGAAGACTCTCAAAAAACATCCACTAAAACAATTCATTAGAAAAAGAACTGAATACGCTACATCAAAATTAAGAAAAAACAATCCACCGAAATTAACAACATATCTAAATGTAAATATACATATATAAACAATATATAAATTAATAAATATTTTTTACTTATTCTTGAGCTGCACATCTTATTCTATAGTCAGATAATTAATATTTTTTCGTATAATCATGTTTTTCACCTTCTTATATATTGTATAATTATTTTTCACTTCTTGTGCTGTAATCCAATTTGTTCCATAACGATATTGAATAATTTAGGAATCCGTTTTTCATAACTTTTCTATTATACTTAGTTTTACCAAATGTAATTGTACTTTGATTTAGATTATTAGAAATTATTCTCATTAAAGACCATCTTCCCTGATCGATATTTCTCCTGTTATTTTTATTTTTTTAGTTTTGTAGTTTGTAGTGTAGTTTACTGTATTGTAAGCTTATTATTATTGTCAAATTATGCAAGACATTAAATTAACAAATAGTTATTGAGACAATGATAGTATTAACTGATAGTTAAATGAGATTTTCTAGCATACACATTACTGGGGTACAAATGGAACCCAACGGCATTTGAAAGTAACTCATTAGCCGTGGGCGGGTTATACGTTTAAAACAATCGACAAAATTTAAAAAATCAATTTCCAAACTTTTCATAAAGTTCTATATAAATTTGAAAAAAACATTGTAAAATGCTGTTTTAAACAGTGTTTAAAACATGCCAACCCCGACTATTAGTACTAGTGTTTCTTGCATAGTTGTAATTGAAACGTGCAAACCCCCAACATCACGTTATGCGAGCAAATTTTCCTGAATAAAAGTAGTTGCGGATGAAAAAGATATTGAGAGCTAATACCAATACATATGTGTGACTTCAAAGTAACAATGTAAGCACCTAATTGATTTGGGCAGTATATGACAACACTTCTAAAAAATATCCATTTTGTGTTTGCCTTTTACGTATGTCCGACACCAAGTGTTAGATTTCAATTTTAGTGTACCCATTAGTTGCCGAAAAATATATATTGGCAATGTAAAATACAAATGGGTAATTTAATTTTCAGAATATTGTTAAAACTAACGTCCGACCCTATATATATATATATATATATATAGTCATTGTAATCTGAATTCATAGATTTTTAAAATATACAAATACATAAATCAACAAAGCATTGATAAGAGTTTAAGAAATTCATAATTTTCCAGTTATTTGGTTTACGAAAACTAAATTGATAGTTACATTAGCATAACCTTATTATAAAATTTAAAACATCTCAATTTGAATTGGAGTTTTCTGAATGGAAAAACCTCAAATTTTTAAATTCAAATTTGTCTTAATAGAATTATTGCATTCCTCTTTCAATTTTATTGATTTGAAAAGCTGTTATTATAGAAGTGCTTTAATATATGATTTTGAATCTTCCTTATATTGATTTATCCAAACAGTTTTGTCTCTGTATTGTAAAAATAGTTCTTAGTAGTTTTTTCTTCTAATTGAAGGGAAGCATTTTCTAGACTGATGATGATTAAGTTAAACAACATTTTAATCAATGTTGTAATACAAATTATTAAAATATTCTTCATAATATTCCACAAGTATTTTATGTTGTTGCCAACATAATTCAATTTTGTTTTGGTTCAAAATATGGCATATCAAATTCGGTAAATGACAATCCTTTGTAGATATCCAATAATTCAAAAACACGTGCTATTTCTACTGCAGCCTTTATTAATTACACAAATTAGTAGACTATGAATATTATTAAAATTTCGTATATTGCAAAACTAACTAATGGTTAAAAATATTGACTTATTGATACGTCTATGCATAAGCTCGTACATTCTGTTTTTGTTTGCACATTGATAGTATAACACTTTCTACTTTAAATTTCTTCCTTTAATTACTTTCACATCTAGTTGTAAATTTTAATTCCTTGTTGAACTTTAGTTTTGGGTTTTAATGTCAGAATTTACGGACCAACTCAATATAAGAACTGGTTGTTCCAATTCTAAATTCCGCAAGTAACAATATTTTCACAGAATTTATTTTGAAGTTCAAGTGCTTGAAGAATTTTCAACAATTTTACAGGTATTAAGTCATAAACAATGCAGATCAATTCAATTCTTCCCTTCACAGATCAGAATGAAATTTCAATGAATTAAAAATGTTAAGCGAGAATAAACGTTAAAATGAATTGTGAATTAATATAATTTAAATAAATAAACTCCATGATTGCATATACCAATTAATTTAAATTATATAATATGCATTATGTAAAATATGCAAACAATAAATATGCATTCAACTATAATCAACGTAAAGCTTATTACAAAAATTCTTATAAAATATACTATAAACTATGCTTTCAGGAGAATCTGACACATCTTATTAAACAATTCTGTGTGAGGAGTCCGAACTAGTTCTGCTCTTTTACCCTAAACAAAATTATTGAGAATTTTTTAAGCAAAACCAACCCGAAACAAAATTGTGCAAACGGTTTTAAACGGTTTTTGTTGACTGGTAAAGTGGCTATAGATAGGTAACAGTTGGCCAGAAAGTGGCTTGCCATTCAGCATACAAATGTTTCTTCGGAACGCATGGGTTCTATTGGTGCCAACACCATTAACAAGAAACGATGCAGCCTCTCGGGTGCCAACGCTACAACCCTCATACAAACGAAGAAAAACTTGAAATTGATTAAGTGACAAAAATTTAAAAATTAAACTTTTCATACAGTTTCTTCTTAAAACCGAAATCGCTGTTATTATTTCAAAACCTATCCGAACAGAACCGGAAGCAATTTTAGTAAAACTGTCGACCTCTACTTTGGATTCCTATATTCACAATATAGTTTATGAGAACATTTTTTTAAATTTAGCTCAGAGTCGTGCATAAGAGACGTTAAATATGTCAGGGATATATGAAAAATGGCCAATCAAAACTTCGAAATAGCTATGGACAACAGTAGTGCTTTCAAAAGAAAGATGACAGAAAGGAATAGTATGTTACTGATACTCACGATTTTAAAGGATTTCCGTAATTTTTCACGGAGAAACATATCTGTGCGAGAACTTAATGCAGGCTGATGTGTACCACTAATAGATTGTACTAGTTCATTGCGGTCTTTCTGCTGTTTTTGGTAATGAACTCCAATGGCTGCAGGATTGGTTCCCAGATGTTCATCTAAAACACAAGAAATCACTCGTTCTAAAGGTTAATTAATACACAGATATCAAAAAATAAAATATAAAATGACAATTAGCACTCCAGAAACATAAAATAAATATGTTACACTAAATATTTACCCAACGTTTATAATTTAGAAATGCCAAAAAATTCTATAGTTTCTATACTAAACTAAACGCAAATATATATATATATATATATATATATATAAAAATCATAAAACAACATTAGGGTTTTCAAAGGTATATCGGTCAAATATATTTAAACCTTGATATACTGCATGCCTGCCCAAAAACTTTTATTCTCAGAAGCCACAAAACGACCCTGTTCAAATATAGAAAACAAGAAATGCCTACACGGTAAATTTCTTTCTTTACAAAGTTCTTTAATTTCCTCAACAGTTTCATTGTCAGCATACTGTCCAGAAATGCCAATACGTGAATAAATGGCGGCTTTGGAATACCTTTCATGCAAAGGAGGAGCTGTGGGTTTAAGAGGAGTTTTTAACTGTAACTCTCTATCCTCTTTCAAGAGAGTCCAATCCACATCATTTAGTGCGGCTAAAACAGTAATAAATGATTTCCAAATCCATTGGCATACAATAAAAATACATCTAATGTACTAATATTTTCGGAAACAGATTACTGTATTATGTAAGAAATTTCTATTTAAATATGATAAATAATTAGAATGGATCAGTTTGGTAATAATCAAAAGCAAGCTTTACACATAATTAGAATTTATAGCTTCAAATTGAAAATGAACCACAAGCAAGGCCGCCTATATTATAATATAGGCGTCCTTGACCAAAAGTAGAATATATATATACATACATATATATATATATATATATATATATATATATGCCAAAAGAGCTTCTAGGTATCCGTAAATCGTCAAGAATAGAAACGCCATCATACACATTAAATACTATTCATGGTGTGATTGGTCTTTTGTAATTACAATGGGCAGGTTTGAAAATTGAGACTGTTTGTGCATATTGAAATAGTTTTAATTACGATCCTTTTACACTATGTAAATTGTTTATTATCTGGTCTTACCACATTTCACCAGTCTCTCGAAAATTTAACAAAACCTTCATGATTTTGAATAGTTATAAAATAATTACTCTTTGTTTAATTCATTAAATTTAATTTTCAGTATGTTTGCAAGAAATGGGGATTTAGATTCGGTCCAGTTAAAATTTGATTTGAGTGCACATATTGGTTCAAATATTATTTAACTTCAAATTTCAGGGTTTTGAAAGAATAATCAGTACAATCAAGAAGAGATTGCAAGCCCTATGAGAATATATGCTGTTAGCGACATACTAATGTTACGAAACACTTGGGAAACTATTAAATATGTAACAGCTTAATTTTCAAAAAAATACAAAATAATACTTGTTTCAGAAGACAGTTTGCACATACGCTTTCAAATAAATAAATGGATTCAGAAAGGTTTATGCTGAAATTCAATCGAAACATCTCAATGAACAAAACTTACATTTCTTAGCACGAGATTCAGAATTTTCGTTATCTGAATCCATAAATGATTCTGCGTTTTCACTTTCATGACGTTTTTTATCATCTCGTCGTCTAAACAAAACATTTACAAGTAATGCAAAACAATAATAATAATAATAAAATAAATCTAGAAATATTGATGAGGGCCATAATCTCAAATTGGTACGTTCCATAAACTTCATATCTCAAGGGTCAAGTTTTATTGGTACCTGTATAGTGCTTCTAAAATATTCAATAATTACTTTAGGGAAATTTAAACTCAATATGATATATACATATATATATATAAACTCAATATATATATATATATATATATATATATATATATATATATATGTAATAGCTAAAATGACTATTGAAAATTAATATGAAATACTCGTTACATCATTATGAGTCTTATTTAAACTAAAGATTATTTACGGTTTATTGAAAATTTGTTGATCAATCTTCATTGATTCTTGTTTCAAACTCTCTCGAGCACTATCTACCTCAAAGCTTCCGCCACTTTACTTTATGCATTTTTTATGTTGATTTTGCAGCAGTTAATGTACCAAAGGAATACCGTGTCAGTAATTACCAATATCCAATGAAACCCAAATTGATAATGATAGTAAGCAGGAAATTTTTGTTATCATATAAACCCGTTGTAACTCTAAACCCCCTTATGCAGTTTTTTAATCTATCAGCATTAACAAATTCAATAGTTGTCGAAGAAATTTTCAAAAAGCTAAGCTAGCTAAAACCGTTATTGTGATGTACCTTAAAATTAGGAACAATATCGATGTACATTAATTATGTGGTGATGGCTCACATAAGTGCAAGCACTATTTGATATTCAGTGAATAGTCTTTCAATACTTAAATGAAGTTTGGCAGGGAAGGCCTGACAAAAATATTCAACAGAAATTTAAAAATGTACTGTACATTGTTTTAAGAAAATGTCAAGTATTCCGCTGAAAAGGTAAAATTACTTGTTCTCTAGTTATTTATTTGTGAGTAGGAGTATACAATTGGGGATTTCGTGGTTAGGTGGAGGTTGAATAATTTGCAAAGGTTATATTGGGTAGCATCCAGTAGTGCTCTCGTTTTATGTGCATGAAGTTTGCTTACGCGAACCATTAAAATTCTATAAGTAGCAAATGTGTTGTAATCGTTTAACAAAAGTGAAATGTTTGCTTGGATTCCAATGACGTACTACCGACGCTTGTGTATAAAAGACATAATATAAACCTTAACTTTAATAAGTTGTTCATTAGTTGATAAAATATTAGCTTTTAGAATTAGCGTTTCCTACAGTATCACTATAAGAAGTTTTTACCAAAATAACAGATACAGATGAGAAATCTTGCTTAAATACGCATCACATCATGGACTCTTTCAAAACTAATTTGATGAGAAAAAACTTGCGTAATAGGTAGTCTTCAAACATGAATCTTACCAATGTTTTAAACAAAAAATATAGCAACTAAAATGTATAAGCAAATGGAAATTGCTACCTTCGACGTTCATCAGAATTGAGAGAACCAGAGGACTTGACACGATTTTCTCTGCTCAACCTTCTATTTCTACTGCGTTCGCGATCATCTCTTCGTGAATCGCGGGTTTGACGAGAGTCCGAATGGCGGTCTGTGTATGCAGCACGAATATTAGATTCAGATCTAAATACAAAAAATGTGGGAAATATTCAACAAGTTTATATTTTGTATAATAAAATTTAATGCAATCTAATGGTAGATTTCACTCCAAGAAAATCAAACTCCATCTAGTGAACTTCTACCCTAAGCTGCCTTGACTCCAAATAGATGAATTTCATTAACAAAAACCTAAACACAACAGAATATATAGAAAAACATCAAACTTCAGTTAATCAGATAAGCAGCCACGATGTAAGTGTAAATGATAGGAACCAACCTGTCACTTGGTAGCCCTAATCCTATTAAGCGATCATGATGGTTATCAAATCGGTCAGAATGTCTAATACGTCGTTCATCATCGTAACGACTGATTGGTCGATACATATCATCATCATAGCGGCGAATATCTTCGTAGCGATTGCGTAAAGGGCCACTGTCATGGCGAGGCAACCTTCTTTGACGTAACATCTTGTCTGGCTTGTCATCATACAGATGATCATCGATATAACCGCGATGATGACCAAACTTTCTATCACTTTCAAAGAAATCATCCTCCAAATATATACGACTACGTTCGTCTGAAAATCTTTCAAATGAATGCGATCGACTGCGATAATCCCTAAATTATTAAGTTTAATCCAAATATGAATAATCGAAATTTACCATTACTTACCAAATGCGTACAGTTTACATCAATTAGTACAATTTAAAGAACGTATTTTTAGAACCTAATCAAAGATCCACATAAATTTATTATTGTTTTTGTTAGTTACTAAGAAGCAATAAGATTTACCGATGATCACGCGATCTCGAACGTGAAAATGAGTGTTCGAAGGACGATTGATCTGAAATGTCATCTTCTTCAAAACGACGTTGTTCTCTAGATGCTTGCAAACGTTCCTCTTTGATCAGATTAGTGACATCAATTTCACTGCTTTTCCTAACAAGATACCTTCTAATTGTATGAGTCATTAGGTTTAATGAATTTAGAAAATGTAATGGGTTGTGAATGTAGATGCATTGCGCGTTCTCCCGCGAACTAGTTTCAAATAATATATTAGATTAAACATAAATTAACAAAGCAAATTTAACTACAACGGTGCATACATTATATTATCAATTTCTAATTAGGCATTTTAATAAATATTTAAAAAACAAAGCCAAAAGCCCTTTACAAATAGTTAAACTACAATACACACTAATTTATTGAAAAGCTTTTAGAGAACTTTTTTCATTAATTACATTTTGGTTGCATTCAACTAAGGTTCATACAGTAAAATATAGAAATACTCAACTGCAACTGTTCTTTAGCTTTCTTCCATTTCTCCTTCCTTGAAATCTGCTTTTGAGATAGTTCATTATCAGTGTCAACTCTTGATTCTCGTTTGATGCCTTTGCCTTCCATTTCTTTTTCAGAAGGCTGTCGAGAAAATTTACTCTCATCGGCAACTTCATCAACTGAACCGTCAAAAGAACGTTTATCTTTTAAAGATTGAGATGCTAAAAACATTTATTCTACTAAACTGAAAATTATTACCTTGTTGATTGCGCTTCACTTCGGAGTCCGAAGACTTCTGTTCAAACTCGAATTGAGTTCGACGTCTTCGACGTTCAGGTATAGGCTTGTCACGAACTACTGAGTCAGACTGTGTAGTTTTTTCAGCACGGACCTTTTTGGTAGCTTCTTTACGCACTGACGACTTGGTGCTAAAAATAGCAAGATATAATTTCAAGGAGGAAGAAGGGTAATTACGTTTCCCTTGCAGCTACATCTGATGATGAGGATGAGGCAACTTTGACCTCAGAGCGACTACTGCGCAAGGGCTTCCGCTTATGTTGATCACGAAATTGTTCAGTGGCCCTGGCTAAAATATGATTTAAAAACAGTTTATTTGGATTCAAAATCTCAACATAATGTATGAAGAGATCGCCGCAAATAAACACATTTCACAAATCACATACCATTATTTTTTGCATATTGTAAAATTTCAAAAACTAAGAAATTAAAATAATTACCAGATAATTTATGAATGTCTTCTGGTCGTTTTCTGCGCTTTTCGCAGTTACTACTATCTGAATGCTTCCGCTTCCGTTTAGTCGCACTTACCTAAAAAGGACATAGTCTTTAAAGCCAAAAACAATTTCTTACACTCGCTTTAAATTTACGTTCATCCTCACTTTCTGATGCAGAAATGTCTAAATGATTTTAAAATGAAGTAGTTGAAATAAAAAAAGTGAAAGCATACTAAAAACGTCAAATTTTAAGTTAACATTTACTTACTTAAAATAATCTATACTACAAAATAATTCGAAGCTAAAATGTGACAAAAATTTCACAAAAATTAGATATTCATTAGAGTATTTAAGTTTCAACCTCTGCAAGTTTAGTCAATTTAACAGCCTAATCTACAACTAAATATACACTACCTGTGTAGACCTTATCGATATCTTTAATTCTACTCTGTTTCTAAACAAATAAATAGATATCAATAAAACAATTGAATTGAACCTGTTCCCCTAATCGCTGAAATACACTAGGTTTTTCTTTCATAGAGCGAGTCTGCCCTCCGATTTGACTTTTGCGAGACATCTAAATCATTTCATATTTTTTGAAAGTGAGCATACATGAATATCATTACAAAAATTATTATAATATAACAAGTAAAATAATTTTAAAAATTCATGTGGCTTAAGTTCAAGCATGAAATGAAATTTTCCTTTCAGTAATTGAAAACATTCCAAGAATTGAATGATTACTAGTAATAACAAGTGATTAAACCAAAAAATCAACACAAATTTCATGTACTTTTGATTTAATCTTAGAAATATTCAAAACCACTGTGTCGACCAATCTCATAAATCAAACAGTTGAAGGTAATTGTCTTCAAAAATTACAAGAAGTGACAAAGTCGGTCACGAGATCCTTTTCCGAAAAGTTTCCAGTGTTTGATCCAAAATAATTTGAGTTGGACACGGATCAAGTCTGGCAGCATTGTGTTATGAGACCAAATTTTTAGAATTGACGCGAATGCAGTGATAACATGCTTAACATTCGCCGAGGGTCCCTGGATGCGATCGAACTGAGCCGTCACTTCTTTGAGAATTTGTCTAGTTTGCTCAAATTTTTACATCTGTTTCCACTGAACAGATTCTTCTCAGATCCGTTTGTAATTGCCTCATAACGGGAGTTCCAGCGAGTGACAATACAACGAGGAATCGTTTCCTTCTCGCAAGAGCATGTTGTTGTTTTGAATTTTATCTTTTACAGCATCTATGTTCTTACTTACATCATATATTAGTAAATTCATTATATGTGCAGCACACCTAGAGTACAAAATCACTTGTATTCCGTTGCTATGGGTCAGAATGAGCTTTGGATTACAGCTACATTACCTCTCACACATGAAATCACCTTTTTGCCACTGATAATAACCCGTCAATCGCAGTTCTCAATATCGCGAGTAGGCTCACTGCTGTTTTGGCGTTAACAATGACACTTTTCAGGTGAAAAAGCTTTTTCGGCAATGTAGATATCATATAGCACCTATGACTTGACTTTATCCATTCACAGGATTTTTCCAGCCGTCCAAAATCATGGTTGCAAATTTGCCTTTGAGGTCAGTTCTGACCTTGGCTCTCCAATCAATCGCCAGCTCCCACACAAGCGCTGATATTTTGTCTCTGTTTCTGGTTCGGCAGTCATAGGCCCATTGAAAAACTTTATCTTCCACCAAATCGAAAGGCAGAACGTGCTCTGAGCAGACGGCGGCAATAGCTAGTCTCATCAAATTCGGGAATATCCTTCTGTTACTGGAATAGTAATCTTCAATCTTGGGGATTTTGACTTTTTATCTTGAGCAAGGAGATTCAGGTGCTTGGTAATTATATGGATTTGCAGAACACTGGAATTCTGGTGAGAATTGACATATTTGACTGTCTCGTTGCAGTGCTTGCACTTCATTTTGTTCCCCGGTGCAGATTTATAGTGACTCACTCGGAAGACATGCAGCTATACAATGCAACAATGCAATAGCGTGTTACATTTTGAATTACGCATCTGAAATTTTATTTGGCTGAATTCGGCACTAGCTGAATCAGCATTGCTGTATTATATATATTTATAAACTAAAACAGAAATGGGTTTACTTTTCGAACTAAACTGAAATTTCCTCAAAGTCAAATTTAAAATTGAAACTGAAATTATCTGAATATTATTACAGTTGAACACACTATTTAATGTAGGGGCATTTAAAATAGGGACAACATGGTAAATAATGCAACACTGTAATACAACAAACTTGTGTGTAGAGGTACCCTCTAGTGTTAGGCATAGATATGTCTTAACGTTATTAATTGTCGAGTTTATTGTATACAGGGTCTTTTAATTGTCTCATTAAGGTTTGTGATGCTGTTATGTATTATTTCATGAATATTATATAATAAAGTCAATTGCTGACGACTACTGTTGTAACTACTTCCACATACGATAGTAACAATGGATTTTATTGTAAACCATCCCACAGACAGCGAAAAACAAGTCCAACTGCTAGTTCACAACTAATTTCCTTCGGAATTATCTGATATTGGAGTTGAAGTTAGAAAACGAATCAGTAGTAATTTCGGACTAAATGCAAAACGAGCTGCAAAGAAGCAATTGCTTGTCAAGTTAACGGTTGCATGTCATGGGCTGGTAAATAATGGTCAAAGATGAAGTTCCCTGATAAGAATACAATACAGAAGGTACGAAGGGTAGGATATAAGTATGTATTGTAAATTGTTGAGAAGCAGCAACTAAGGACTAAGAACATGAACCCAAGAAATCACGTAAAGTATATCAAAGCCTTATTTGAGGGCGTGCGTCGATGCGGCTAGGCCACGCTAGCTGCACATGGAACAAAATTTTAACCATGGAGCAATTGTAAAGCAATTCCTTAATGAATAAAACTTATCCCAACTTTAATGGTACATATTTTATAATAAGTATATTTTCATTAAGTAAAATTAATAATTAAGTTGTAAGAAGTAAGAGTGTATTTGCAGTACTCTCACTATTTTACAAATAATAGCATGAATGCATTTGAAATATACTATATCATCTATTGACATGCAGTGGTAATTATAATAAAGTACAGGTTCGTTAGAATTCTTATTGATTCACCATCCACACAGTTGTAGATAATATATTATAAATTTAAAATGTATCCAAACAAAAAAAAGTAAATCAAATACAAAATAAATACTCAAAGTTGTATTTCATAATAGGAATGAATACGTACTAATCAATCCATCACGAATATATATTTTTCCATACAATACTATGTGAATCGATGGATTGCTGAAAGAAAATCCATCTATATATGACATAACGAATTTTACATTGTCAATGTTGTTTGATAAATCTTACATTATAAACAAAAACATGTTAAAATAATTTAACCGTTTAGTTTGTTCTGCTCTATTGTAAATTTGAAGCTCATTTGAATGAAGCATCCGAAGAAATCCACATTGTTATGTAGAACAGTGAAATATCAAATCTTGAATTCTTAATCTTGAATATCTCGAAAAAAACTTTCTCGTTCTCGAAACTATTTGCAATCTCGATTTCAGTTTCAAATTCATAAAAATTCTCGCCTTCAGCTGTTGATTTTGAATGTAAATTTGTAAAAAATTATTTTTCAAAATCTCAATGCAGAAAATATCCTGTTTCCTTTATGGCATTGTTATCAATCGGTTACATCAGTAAACTCGAAGCCTAATTTTTCAAGATTTTTCAAATCTTATTCCGTTCTCAAAACCCAGATAGTATCTATTCAAAATTAGTTGCCTACTCTTCTGCGAAGAGTTGCATATCCTTCCAAGTAAAGGGAATTGCGGCGATATGACATAATTAACGTTATTATGTGGAGTTTTGAACAAAATATTATCAGATTAGTTTTTCTTTCCTTTTTCTTTTTGGGTATACATTTCGAATGTTATCCGATTTAAACCAGCATGTCATTTACTCATATTATTGCAAATTGGTCTAAAAGCGAGAATGAACTTTTTTGGATTTAAAAAATTGCATTACATATACATACAATACAAATAAATTAGATGAAAGTTTTGGTTAGTTGACATAAGATAGTGATTCGCACAACATTGGTTGGTACTTTTTGATGACCTAAATTAAGATCTATTCGCCCTATTATCTACGTTGTCCTATTACATTTTTCTTACTTAAATTATTGCAAAATATATAACTGTAACTAGGAAACAGTATTTTTTCACATAGAATAGTTCATTAATGGGCCACTTTTACTTCACAATTGAAACTTAAACTCTTGCCGGTAATTTAACCTTTTCAAAGAATTATGTAAACTAAATCCTCTGGTGACCTGTATTAGTTTGTCTACATTACACCTACTAGCTATTTCATGTGCTTTGCAGAACACATTCTCTATATCTATCCTAAGTATGTATCTTTGAAAAATGCAATTATTTTTCATTGATGTATGCTTTGGCAGAAATTTATTGCAGCAATAAATCGTAAGCTTTGTTAATTTTGTATTAGATAACTTCGGATATTAGTTATCAAAGAATATTAAATGTGAAAATAGGAATCTAAATGAAATCAAAAAAAATTTTTCCAATAAATCAAAATCCCGATTGCATAATGCAGCAAAAAATTTTTGTTAAATCCAAAATATGCTTAGAAGTATATTATATGAAGAGTAATAAAACAGTTTACTACCATTGATATGTGAATATATACGATTAGAGACTAGCGAAATTTTAAGTATAGTGCAATTGATTTGGTGGGATTCGAACCCACTTCTTCTGTGCATGTGTACAGAATCAGTAGGTAAGCATATTGTTCATTATCTTCCTATTAGAAATAGACATAATTTTAAACTGGGATTTGATCTTGTCAATTGTAATATAATATTACTATTATTTTCAAGTATGCCATAGCAAACAACAGTAATTATATCAAAGTCTAAGAAGGTACAAGATCTAATTCATCAAATACATCTTCATTGCTAAATTATAAATATAAATTAAGAAACATTTTTGGATATTACAGTAATGGGACATCGTAGATAATCGGGCGAATAGATAATAAACTGGTTCACGGTACTTTTTTTAGGTGTAAGCCAATTTCGGTCCTGCTTTTTTTTGGTCCCAGGCAGGGTTTTAAGTACTCTGAATGTTAAGAACACGAACTCGAATAAGCTCGCAAAACTCAATCAGAAAAACTTGGAAGAGAAATCATCAAAACTTGAACTCGCTCGAAAATCCCCTCAAAAATAGCATAAAAATTAAATTTCTTTAAATATCAATTTTCTTACCAATCACAAAAACTTTTTTTAATCTTAGAATTATTGTAAAATAAATGTTTTTTACCCTAAAAAACTCAGAATTAGAAAAAAACTCGATTGAACTCAGAATTTCATTTAAAAAATTACTCAAACTCGAACTAGAAACGTAAAAACTCAGACTTGGCCTGAGTAGCTCAAGCTCAACTTGAAAACCCTTGTCCAAGGTGTTTATGAGTCTGTCAAATAGCCTTTTCGGCATTTTAAATTACACGTCATTAGTTTGTTAATATAAATTTCTTTTTTTACCCTAAAAAACTCAGAATTAGAAAAAAACTCGATTGAACTCAGAATTTCATTTAAAAAATTACTCAAACTTGAACTTGAAACCTAAAAACTCAGACTTGGCCTGAGTAGCTCAAGCTCAACTTGAAAACCCTTGTCCAAGGTGTTTATGAGTCTGTCAAATAGCCTTTTCGGCATTTTAAATTACACGTCATTAGTTTGTTAATATAAATTTCTCATATTTATAAACTGAATTTGTACATATTTATTATAAGTTGTTATATATATATTTTTGCTATTGTGTTTTTGTGCTTGCTAATTTAGAATGGCTTCACATTTCTTCATTGAAAGCAACAGAGGAAAGCTGCAACTGATATATCAAAAGTATATTTACCAAGTGCATAAGCCATCTGGAAACTGCATGCTGTACAGGCGTAAAAATAGAACCTGTAGAGGCTGCGGATTTTTGGAAAATTGCGTTTTCACTTGCACAGGTGCTCAATTTTGTGTTTCAACTTGCATTAATGCAATGTTTAGGTGAACATAATCATGCAACACAAGGCAGTTATTGTAGAGTCACTTGGGCCTTATTTTTTTTATTTTCAGCACTCTGGAATAGTGTTATGTCTTTTGACATTTTGATTCTTTTGATTTGCTGCTACCCTATTTGTATCAATTTCTTTTAATCAATTTTGGAATTTTGAGTGTAGTTAATTTGATAGTGTTAGTTTTTGTCCCCTTGATGTAAATTACATGTGATTGCTCATTTAAACTTTGCAAGGGAAACTGTGCTTTGAAATTGTAAATAAGTCAGATAATACATTGCAGATTTTTGTAATAAATATCTGAGTCAATGTAGTGAAGTGCACAATAAATTTGGCTTCCTTCTATTGTGTTTGATCCTTGCAATTATTTATTTACTAGCCCCCTTTAGATTTTGTTGATCAAAGATTTTGTTAAAGATAATTATTTTGTAAGATCTGGTGACAATTCAGGAGGAAACTGCACTGGGTCTAGGGTGAAAAATAGCTCTTTAATGGTAACAGCCCAAATTATAGCTGCTTTAGGTTATTGTTATGTGTAGGGTATAACATCTTTTATTTGATCTGTACATGCACTTAAATTAACACCTTGCAAATATACTATGCTATTGGTGAATGTGATTGCACAGCAATTATGTTCCTATTATTTACAATTTATTTACATGAACTGAGATAAGAGAACTCTGAGATAAATTGTTGATTGAGATAGAAATTACAACTAGAGACACACAATTAGCACCTTGGCAAGTGAGGATGTCTTCAAAGGTTTGGCTTCAGCATGATGCTGTGTGAGTTGGTCACTGGTGGATTTCTTTTTGGAATGGAATTTCTTTATTTGTTAGGAAATCAGTGAACCACCAA
The DNA here is from genome assembly GCA_900660155.1 of Hofstenia miamia. Lineage (NCBI taxonomy): Eukaryota > Metazoa > Xenacoelomorpha > Acoela > Hofsteniidae > Hofstenia > Hofstenia miamia. Next base: position 13,987 of record CABFPE010000660.1, on the reverse strand, counting down.
TGTAACTGTTTTGCTAGAATGCAGGTCACTCTCTGCTATGGTAGACTTTGCAACCTTCAATCTAAAATCTTGAGTTACCCAGTACTTCTAGAGTAGCCAGAGCTCCCCTGTGATTCTACATGGTGACCCTGATGTGTTTATGGACAAATTAGGGTGTCAGTTAAACTCTCTACTCTATTCTGTTGAAGTTGCCAAAGTGGTCACTTGATTTCTTTGCCTGGTGATTGTGACAGAGTGCTGAGCTGTTACTGTTATTATATCATACTTGGTTTTGTTCTTTATTTTTGGTGTGAGCCAGCTGGGATAGTTGTTTCCCCTGGCCATGAATCAANCCTTTAGATTTTGTTGATCAAAGATTTTGTTAAAGATAATTATTTTGTAAGATCTGGTGACAATTCAGGAGGAAACTGCACTGGGTCTAGGGTGAAAAATAGCTCTTTAATGGTAACAGCCCAAATTATAGCTGCTTTAGGTTATTGTTATGTGTAGGGTATAACATCTTTTATTTGATCTGTACATGCACTTAAATTAACACCTTGCAAATATACTATGCTATTGGTGAATGTGATTGCACAGCAATTATGTTCCTATTATTTACAATTTATTTACATGAACTGAGATAAGAGAACTCTGAGATAAATTGTTGATTGAGATAGAAATTACAACTAGAGACACACAATTAGCACCTTGGCAAGTGAGGATGTCTTCAAAGGTTTGGCTTCAGCATGATGCTGTGTGAGTTGGTCACTGGTGGATTTCTTTTTGGAATGGAATTTCTTTATTTGTTAGGAAATCAGTGAACCACCAATGTAACTGTTTTGTTGGAATGCAGGTCACTCTCTGCTATGGTAGACTTTGCAACCTTTGATCTAAACTCTTGAGTTACCCAGTACTTCTAGAGTAGCCAGAGCTCCCCTGTGATTCTACATGGTGACCCTGATGTGTTTATGGACAAATTAGGGTGTCAGTTAAACTCTCTACTCTATTCTGTTGAAGTTGCCAAAGTGGTCACTTGATTTCTTTGCCTGGTGATTGTGACAGAGTGCTGAGCTGTTACTGTTATTATATCATACTTGGTTTTGTTCTTTATTTTTGGTGTGAGCCAGCTGGGATAGTTGTTTCCCCTGGCCATGAATCAACTTCACTACCAATCAATGCATAACTTTGCCTCTTTTGTTATTTTAACTGGGGTTCTATGCTTCTGGAGCTGTCACCAAGCACATGATGTTATTCTTACTTGTTTTGGTGGTTACTTTGTAGTAGTCTCATTCTTCTAGAAATTGGATCTAATACTGTACCCTACACTGTGCTGTTACTGTTATTAGCTTTTTGTTTATCACAATCTGGTTGGAATCCCTCTTGGATTGTTGGAATCATTTCCTGAATTTTCTTGCTACTTTTTTTGTTGTTTCTTTTTGCTAAATGGAATTTAATGTTTTTTCTCATAATGGGACTCCCACTCAGGGTCTCCCCAGTGTGAGTGTTAACAGCCTGAACATTGCTCCTCACACTGCTGGAATTATTTCTATTGCCTCTCCTTTGTCATTTGATCCCTACTTTATTCACCTGCAGACACTGCCAACTCTGAACCCTCAGAATTCTGAAATTGATCAACTTCATGCTGCCTTGGCCAAAGAAACCAGTCAATGCCTTGCTTGTGAGCAACACTTAGATTCACTTCAAGCTGAAATGCAAGAGTGTGCCCAAGATGTCCAACTAAGGGAACATTGCTTCATCAATTTGATAAATGCCCTGGAGATCCAACTTCAGACTTTGGCAATGCCTTTGCCCACTTCTCTGCTGCAACAGAGCAGCACACCTCATTTGTTACCTCCCCAGTTGAGCCCTTCCAAGTACATCACTCACAGTGTTTTGCAGGATGCATTGGACAATTTCTCCAATGTCTCTCAGAGCAAATTTCTGAAATGATTGCTGCCCACCTTCTGAGCAGCCCCATTGTCTCTCCTTCCACACCACACAATTCATTACCCCTGTTACTTCTTTCACAAGTGGAGAGCCCACTTTCACACAGTCAGGCTTGACTCAGCCTCCTAAGCTAACTATGATTGCTACTCCTATTTCATCAGTGTCAAGTGCCACAGTTTTGCCTACAGCACCCACAAGTAACAGTGTTACTCTTACAGGTGTGACTCCATCTACTCCACTGCAGCAATGCAACCTTTCCATGTCTGCTTTCAAGAGTGGCCCTTGCTTTACACAATCTATATTACCTATGACTGCTGCTGGAGCAGATACAGCTAATTTATTCAACTGTCACTCAATATTGCCAAAATTTACCAGAAATATTGATGAGATCTCTCAATCTTTCAAAGAGTGGTTCTTTCTCTTTGAACTAACCATGTGGCAGTACAAAGCTACTCAAGATGCTGCTGTCACTCAATTTTTTTAACCTACCTTCAAGGCATTGCATACAATCAGTACATGATGTTGGATAGAGATGTGAAAACTAGATATCTGCTTCTCATTGGATACTTTGAGGACCATTACAAGGCCCCCCACATCAAACATCAGTACAAAGCATTACTCTGCAATCTCTTGGTCAAAAAAGGTGATGAGGTTCACACATACATCACACAAGTTGAAAGGCTTTTCATTTATGCAAACTCACACCCAAGTACTTGAAGCATGACCTCTTTTCATATATCTGCTGAGGCTTTCTGTCTAACATCTGAAGTTGCCTTGAGCTTAAGTGCAACCCTGAGGACAATATTAGTGTAATCATCCACAAAGCTATCAGCATCATCTATATGCTGCACAATACTACTCACATTAATAAAGACACCAGAGACCTTAGAGCTGGTTCTTCTTCACCAAAGCCCCTGCTTACTTGAGTACCATCTCTTCTACTGTAAAAATAGAGCTTGAGATTACTCACTGTTTCCATTGTGAGCAGAAGGGGCACACCAAATCTCAGTGCCAAGCAGTCATTTGCCTCATTGCCAATGGTGAAGGTTTCATCATCAAAGAACCTGGGAATCAGGAATGTTCCATTTGAGCCACCTGTTGGATTAGTGACTCAGTCAAACTAGTTGGAGCACCACCTCCTAGAAAATGTGTGCACAATGTTTTAGTCATCACGTCACTGTTGTGTACTAATTTAATCCCAGTCAATATAAATGGATCCCTGATAAATTTTACCATCAATAACGAGGCCTCAGCCTTGATCATTAGTGATTCATGTTGTTCCAAGTTGTGCTTGTCATGGGATGACTTTCTTTTGTCCACCACACATCTCCTGGATGCCTCTGAAAATTCTCTTTCACTCAAAGGTCATATACCAAACTTAGAGTTACATATTTAGCAGGAACTTTTTATCATGGATTTAATTGTCATTGATACCTGCAGTCAACTGCTTCCATATAATATAATTTTGGGATTATGGTAATAATACCATCTCCATCAGAGAGAGTGAACATTGGCAAGAGCTCACCACTGTCCCTAGTCAAGATATCTCTTTTGAGTTTTTCTGAGCATGTGATCATGGAGCCTCATCACTGGTGACGTGTCCTTGTTACCACTGATTCTGATTTTACTGGAGACATCATGATCTCTGGATTCAAGGGAAAGCACTTCCATGGAATTAACTTTTTGCCTGATCTCTGTCTTGTCTCTAAAAGAAAGACATGTGTTACCCTTCTCAAAAGTTCTGATTCTTTAATCAGTTGAGACTAGTTGCAATCCCAGTTTGTCTGGAGTTCCAGGCTGCTGTCTGTTCACCAATCTTGACAGTCATTCATGATCTGGCAGAGCCAAGTGCTAATGTTAGGATTCCTCTTAGTAACTAGTGGACACATCCACATCTTAGTGCTCAGGAGCACAAGTTGCTTCCAGCTGCTTAGACAGCACTATGAGGTCTTTAACTATGGTTTGATCAGCATTGGTCAGGCCTTTAGAGAGCAGAATTCTATTGAAACTAAGAATGATAATCCAATTCACCTGCCCATCAGAAGAGTAGCAGAGAGTCTTCAGGAATAGTAAGAAAAAATCTTAAGCAACCTCATAGAAAGTGGCATTATTCAATAGCCCCTATGCAGCTCCTACTGTCTTCATTAAGCAAGGTGACAAGTACTGCCTATGCATTGATTTCTGAATGCTCAATGATTTTACTGAGAAAGATGCATATCCACTCCTGCACATCAAAGATCTCCTTTATGATGCCAGTCAATACAAATTGTTCAGCTGCCTCAACCTGTGCAAGGCCTACTGGCAGGTGCCAATGAAGAATTCCAACATTTTGAAGACCATCTTTATAACTCCCTACAGCCTCTTTGAATGGAAGTACATGGCTTTCAGGCTCTGCAATGCCCCTGCTACTTTCCAGTGTTATGTTACCTGTGTACTTAGGAATGGAGCCAATGTGCTCAAACCTGTTACAGCCTCACATTACCTTTTTAGGAAGGATTCTTGAACTTTGTCACATCTCCATTAAGGATGATGTGAAGGACCATCTTGATAAAATCAAGACTCCCCATTCTCATAGGGATGTGCAGTGACTCATGGGATTCTTGAATTACTATGGTGCCTTTATCTCAGAATTAGCTAATAAAATGAGACACATCTCTAACCTACTATTTAAATGTAGCTGGAGCTAGCAAGAAAAGCTCAATAATGTTAAGAAAGAACTTAGAAAAATTCCCAGCCTAAATACACTGGACTATTTGAAGGAATTTCTTATCAACTGCAAAACTAGTTCCATTGCTATTAGTGGCATGCTCAGCCAGATAATTGATGGGAAAAAGAGCCCCATCCAGTACTTTAGCCACAAGCTCCATAATGCTGAGCTAAATTATGGTGAGACCAAGTCCAAGATGCTTGCCTTAATTGAGAGCCTGAAGTTCTGCTTCTTCATCTTGGGTCACCAATTCATAGTATGCACTGATAACTCAGTGCTGGTATGGCCAAAGAAATTTTCTGGGGACCAGTCTAACATTGTTGCCTGATTGATAGAGTATCTGAACAACTTTATCTTTTCTATCAAACATTGTCCAGGGAGACTACACAACAACACAGATTACTGGACTGCTCTCCTGTGTTATGAGCACAACCTCTGCAAGCTGCCTGGAGAGAAGACACTATTCAGATTTATCCTGTTCATCAATTATGAGTGTCTGCCTGAGATTAACACAGACCAAAATGGAAATGAGATCCTCCCTATTTTGGTGAAGGAAGAAATCATGGAAAAGGAAATCATGCACAATCACAGCACAATAAAGTGCTAAGTGAGATCACAGCCAAGTTGAGCAATGACAGCTACATACTCAGCCCCATACTAACAGATATTTCCAGCGTTTTAACTGGAAGCTTACTTAGGCAGGCCTACTTTACACCTGAAGCTGGAACAGTTGATTAGCAGTTCTTGAGTACTTTCACAGAGATTTAGTACAGAAAATGCATGAGAAAGGCCATCTAGGTATCATTCAAACTGAGCAAATATTCAATGTAAGACCATTGGTATTCAAGNTCAGCCAGATAATTGTTGGGAAAGAAAGCCCCATCCAATACTTTAGCCACAAGCTCTGTAACAATGAGCTCAATTATGGTGTGACCAAGTCTGAGATGCTCGTCTTCCTTAGTTGAGACCCTGAAGAAGTTTTGCTTCTTCATCTTGGGTCACCAGTTCATGGTATGCACCAACAACTCAGCACTGGCTTGGATAAAGAAATTTTCTGGGGATAAGTCTAACATCGTCACCCAATGGATAGAGTATCGGAACAACTTTACTTTTTCTATCAAAAATTGTCAAGGGAGATTGAACAACAACACAGATTACTGGACTGCTCTCCTGAGCTATGAGTGTGATCTCTTCAAGCCGCCTTGAGAGTAGACACTGTTCAGATTTATCCTGTTCAGCAATTTTGAGTGTCTGTCTGAGATTAATGCAGACCAAAATGGAAATGAGATCCTCCCTATCTTGGTGAAGGAAGAAATCATGGAAAAGGAAATCATGCACAATCACAGCACAATAAAGTGCTAAGTGAGATCACAGCCAAGTTGAACAATGACAGCTACATACTCAGCCCCATAGCTAACAGATATTTCCAGCATTTCACCTGGAAGCTTACTGAGGCAGGCCTACTTTATGCACAAAGCTGGAACAGTTGATTAGCAGTTCCTGAGTACTTTCACAGAGATTTAGTATGGAAAATGCATGAGAAAGGCCATCTAGGCATCATTCAAACTGAGCAAACATTCAACATGAGATACGTCACTATTGGTATTTGAGCCACTGTCCAGGACGTCATCAACAAGTGTAGCACCTGTCTGTTACAGGGAACAGGACATTTCCTGAAACAGAAAGCCAAGCTGCACAGCAGAGCTGCTGAACAAATAAACAAAGTTGTTCACATGGATATAGAGAAGCTCTCTCATGATGAGGAGGGGTACCAGTACCTCCTCATACTCATAGACCACTTTACAAAATACACTCAACTCATCCCCCTCAACAGCACCACCACTTAGGTTATCAGAGAAAAAGTGGTCAAAGAATGGGTTCTCAAGTTTGGGCCTAAGGAGCACCTAATCTCAGATCATGGCCCTCAATTCAAGAACCACCTTATGGAAACCCTCATGAAGGAACTCAAAATATTACATGAATTTACCAGCATGTACCATCCACAGTCTAATGGAGTTGTTGAGTGACTTAATTGTACTGTTATCAAATTAATCTGAGTTGCCCTTGCCTGTTCAGCTGGCAGGAATTGGAAATGTGCCATTGAGGCAGTGGAGTACTTCTATAATACTGCCATGCACACAACTATTAATGTTAGTTCTTTTAAGGCCATGTTTGGCTGAGAAGTGAGTACGCCCCTTTCAATTATGTTTCCTGATTATAATGAACTTACATTAGAGAATTTTGTGAACCATATGTTATATGAATTTCACAAAGTGCATTTAACTATCTGTTGGAATACTAATCAATCTGTTATCTGTCAAAGGCAGAATTTCAATTGCAAGTTGTATGGCGAACTTCACAAGGTTGGAGACAAAGTTTTTGAATACTTTCCTTGCCAGATTACAGATGCACATCTGGTGTCAAAGCTCGTCACAAATTGGCAGCATCCATTTACTGTTACAAAGGGGTAGGCCACCATTGATATCTGTTAAATAATGGGAGAGTCACCCACTTTCAATGGCTCAAATGAACCATTAAGGATATTAGTAATGTTGTCATTGACCCTAATAGTGTGTTTTCACTTGTTGAAGACAGAGTGAATGAACTTGAGAATCATACTAACCTCACTGAATGTAAAAAAGATTACCTCTCTGAGGTTGAGTATGATACTAATCCCAGTAATAGTAGCAACATTACTGCTACTTGTATTTTGACTAAATGTAAGGTTAGGGACCAAGAGTACCTAGATCATTTAAATACCTAGGATTGGGAACTTAATTAATCTTTATGCTTAGGAAACTAAGCCATATCAGATGAAAAGAACCAAGAATCAACTACCCATGAGGAGCAAAAGAGATGACACCCCTCACTGAGCAGATGAGAGCATACCCCAAAAGAGAGGAAGGACGCAGGAGGACTTGAGTGGCAGGCCATGCAACTAATTGGGGCACCAAATAGCTCATTGGGAGTATAATTCCCATGACTATTTGGGGCGCCAAATAGCTCCTCAGATGCAGACCTTGAATGACTACTTAGGGCACCAAATAGCCCCTTGGGAATCTGAGGAGTCAAGTAAGTACAGAGTGCCTTTTGCTAACTTAAGTGTTACCTTAAGTATTAACACACAAACACCTCACAGTGACTCAATAACCCCCTCTAGTCCTGGCCCTTCATCACATGCTTCTACAGGTGTTGGGTCCCAAAGAAATGAAGAACAACAGCACAAAGTTCCTAAGGTAAGAGACAAAACATTACATTTTTATTTTATAGCAACCCCAAAGCCATTAGTTTTGTGCATGACAACCTGTCAGAAGAAACAAGGATCAAGTTATGTTGGACTTACAACACAAAGAACCTCACATGCTCAGTGGACATTATCCTGTTTGTTATTGATGCAGAGCATAGGCCCAAGGTTAACATGATTATATGCTACAAATCTAAGATGCACAGAGGACTAAGGAGGCCTTATTGGCAGAGCACTGTCCACACTATGTTTGACAAAGATTTCAACCTAATGCACCTATGCCAGTTCCTCAACAACAAAAGAGCCATTCAGAAATTCGAGTGTATTAACATTGACTTTGAGAATTTACTGGTCATTTATTTCTTCCAAGTTGCCAAGATTACTCAACCCAAAATCATGAAAAAAATTGAGATTGCATATAGGTTAGCTAAGGTGATTTTTGTTAAGGAGGAGTACCAGGATGAGATACCAGAGGACGTCATTAACCTCCACTTCTGGATGGAAAATTTCATGATACTTCACACTCATTGTAGCATCATCCAAAAAGGCAACTAAAGCTGAATAACGTCAAATGATTATTAATTGAAATTAATTGTAAAAATTTAGTTAATGAACTTTAGTTTATTTTTGTAAAATGCAACTAAGATTTAATATTGGTCAAAATAAGAAACTTGTTAGCTGATCAAGAGATAATTGACAATTTAAATTGAGCAAACTAATGCTTACGTATGAACAGCCATATTGGCAGACGAATCATTTGAATTTTAAAATTGGCAGGTACTTTTTGTAGAAATTTTATAAATAGCTTTGATTCAACCATAATNCGTAAGGCATACATAATTAATCCCAGTTGCGCTGAGATGGCAATGTGGACTCAACCATCGTTGCAGAAGAGGAGGAGCTGTGTTGTGGAGATCGGCTTCGGGCAGGAGCCCATGGAACAACTGAAGAGGAAACATCATACTGCCCAGTCACCTAAACAGTGATGGTTAATACTCGATTACTTAATTAACATAACTAGTTAATAAGAGAGAGAAGTTTGATGGATCAACAAATGGGTAACACCTCACCCGCAGTTTACTAAGCATCCCTTAACAGTGATTAGACATGGCGTAACAAGCTAGGTGGAGGATGTTACATCATTATTACCATCCCACCAGCATGTACCAGTTTGGCATCTTTTTGATAATGAAACTTATATACACCAATCTCTTGTTGTGCAAGAAGATACTCACACATTGCCTTGCCATTGACACTAGATTAATTATCAACACTGTTACCCAGTCACAAACACTGGAGTCTATTTCAGCTAACTGGCCCAGTCTTGCATTAGTCACAAATATGCATGTTAGTTTCACATTCTCCCAGAGCTCAGCAATGCTGGCAGAAATTGATGAAGTCTGGAACAACCTCAAGGCAGATAGGAACCCTGAGTCCTTTTGGTCCACAATTAATATCCGCAGCCCTACTTTGCAGTATTCCAGATTGGTTGAGAGGCTCCTTTTTGAGCTCTGCATAGCGCATATGTCACAGCACCACTAGAATTTTGTGGAACATTTGTTTTCAGAAAAGTTTGCACCACCTATCCAATCTTGTGGAGCCATTTGGGTTCTAGCTATCTTTTTAATGCAAGACCCACACATTCACCTTCCACTCAATCAAAGCACCAAAGAGTGCCTAGCTAGAAAGTGCATGCATGAGCTGGCCATCTGCCCTGCTGAATGGAAGATAAAGAATTGGTTACTCCACTCTTGCTTGCCTCTGTCTTCAACAGGGAAGACCAAAAAAGCAATGGAAAGATTTGAAAAGTTTTACCCTTGCCTTATTGGAGCCAGTAGCCTGTTAGGACACATTATGCCACAAATGATTGTCAACTGCTTGGGTGTTGCTTTCACTGACCTCAACAGCTTTTCTGAAACCCTCTGGAAATACATGTGGGGAGCTACAGCTAAAACAAAATTCCTATCTCTCAAATTTGATGATGCACCACTCTGCAATAGCCACTTAATCTGCTGAGACTCTGGGTTGACTCAATGATTTCTAGAGCTAGTGGCTCACTATGATGTGCATACAAAGACAGATATTCTGTTTGGCTTAGAGAAGATGAACTACCCTGAGTGTGGATACAGTAAGTTATCCAAAATGCAGAGACAAGCCACCAAGGACAGTGTGATCATCCTGATCACAGTTATTGAGCAGACAATGCTTTCACCCAAATAGTTCTACTGTGAGGAAGAACTGGTGGTGTCATCTGCAGTCAAAGTGTCCCTTGGCACACAAGTGCTACTTGAAGCAATTAACATGCAGAAGTTCTCAGGAGTTGCAAGCTCCCTGATACCTATGCCAACCTAGTCTATTACAGAGGATGAAAGAATTTTAACCATTGAACACTGCCCAGAGGAGTTCACCCAGAAGCTCTCTATTGTTAGTCACATAATTGAACAAAACTGAGATAATGACATATTAGGCTTGATGAAATGGTGCCAAATGTTTACCAAAGAGGAACTTGTGCTTCTACAATTGCCTGGGCAACAAATAGCCCTTGATGTAGAATGCACCACCTCCCATCTTTAGATCTCAAACTTGCAAATCACCAAACTCTGTGAGCTCAGACTCCACAGCCAGTTTTTGGATTCAATTAAGGATGCTAAGATAAATTATCCAGTTACTATTGGGACAGCTATGCTATGAGAAAAAGTAGCACTAGATAATATTGAAGACCATGTGGAAAAACACAACCTGCTCTGCATCATGTATCATGACTCCTACCATCATGGCGCATCGAGAAGGGGCAAAGGAAAGTCTCTGTGCACCTCGCCAACTCCATCAACTATGTCTCTACCACGTCCAAGATCAACAAAGCTATGCAGACAAAGGAATATAAGGATACCAGAGACACTTTACTTGAAGGTGGAAACCCTGAAAGCATGTTCATTGATGGCAAACTTACCATCAAAGACATATTTCAAAAGGGACAACTGATCTCTACCCAACTAAGGTGCACAACAAGATCACAATGCTTGACCCCCATGTCCTCATCCTCTTCCAGGCATCAGTTTATCTCATGTGGATCAATAATGTAGAGATTCTCACCTAGTATTACAATGTCACAAAATGCATTGAGATCATTACAATGCTAAGAGCTGAGGTCTCAGACCCCAAAGAAATGACACTGCAGCAGGTCAATGAGTACTGCTCACTTTTCATGGATCATGCAACACACATAGGATCCCTCTGAGAGGTCTTTACTCACTTTTATCCTAACACCGTCCCAAAGATGCCCATACCTCTGACACTGATGTGCTCATGATGCTTATAATCATGCTAATAGGACTTTGCCTTTATGAGAGATTCTACAACATCTTCACATGGAAGCTTAACCACCTAAGAAGAAAGTCTCTGATCAGTGCCCATTTACCAGAGATTGAGTTTCTTGTCTAAGGAGTGAGGAGGTCACACAGAGAGAAACCCTTATGCAGATTATCCAGTGACCCCAGTACACCAAAGTTAAGTCATGGGACAATGTTTTAGCCACAGAGATGATAGAGGAGACACAGAAGCTCCTGTCAGGTCCCACAGGTAAGCTCCAACCACAAGTTTAACCAGCAATGGGGGTGTGTAGAGTCACTCAGGGCCTTATTTTTATTATTTTCAGCACTCTGGAATAGTGTTATGTCTTTTGACATTTTGATTCTTTTGCTTCACTGCTACCCTAATTGTATCAATTTCTTTTAATCAATTTTGGAATTTCAAGTGTAGTTAATTCAATAGTGTTAGTTTTTGTCCCCTTGATTTAAATTACATGTGATTGTTCATTTAAACTTTGCAAGGGAAACTGTGCTTTGAAATTGTAAATAAGTCAGATAATACATTGCAGATTTTTGTAATAAATATCTGAGTCAATGTAGTGAAGTGCACAATAAATTTGGCTTCCTTCTATTGTGTTTGATCCTTGCAATTATTTATTTACTAGCCCCCTTTAGATTTTGTTGATCAAAGATTTTGTTAAAGATAATTATTTTGTAAGATCTGGTGACAATTCAGGAGGAAACTGCACTGGGTCTAGGGTGAAAAATAGCTCTTTAATGGTAACAGCCCAAATTATAGCTGCTTTAGGTTATTGTTATGTGTAGGGTATAACATCTTTTATTTGATCTGTACATGCACTTAAATTAACACCTTGCAAATATACTATGCTATTGGTGAATGTGATTGCACAGCAATTATGTTCCTATTATTTACAATTTATTTACATGAACTGAGATAAGAGAACTCTGAGATAAATTGTTGATTGAGATAGAAATTACAACTAGAGACACACAATTAGCACCTTGGCAAGTGAGGATGTCTTCAAAGGTTTGGCTTCAGCATGATGCTGTGTGAGTTNGGGGGTGTGTAGAGTCACTCAGGGCCTTATTTTTATTATTTTCAGCACTCTGGAATAGTGTTATGTCTTTTGACATTTTGATTCTTTTGCTTCACTGCTACCCTAATTGTATCAATTTCTTTTAATCAATTTTGGAATTTCAAGTGTAGTTAATTCAATAGTGTTAGTTTTTGTCCCCTTGATTTAAATTACATGTGATTGTTCATTTAAACTTTGCAAGGGAAACTGTGCTTTGAAATTGTAAATAAGTCAGATAATACATTGCAGATTTTTGTAATAAATATCTGAGTCAATGTAGTGAAGTGCAAAATAAATTTGGCTTCCTTCTATTGTGTTTGATCCTTGCAATTATTTATTTACTATTTACTAGCCCCCTTTAGATTTTGTTGATCAAAGATTTTGTTAAAGATAATTATTTTGTAAGATCTGGTGACAATTCAGGAGGAAACTGCACTGGGTCTAGGGTGAAAAATAGCTCTTTAATGGTAACAGCCCAAATTATAGCTGCTTTAGGTTATTGTTATGTGTAGGG
>CABFPE010000659.1:389473-419975 GCA_900660155.1 Hofstenia miamia | reverse complement strand
GCATTAATCTGAGCACAATAGTATCAATATATATATATATATATATATATATATATATATATTAGGCCCCTGTGAGTTGACATTTTAAAATTCGAGTCGAGGTAGGCTAAGCAATATATAACTATGCAGCCTTATATAAATGTAGGGAAAAGATACAACATGCGAAACTAAATAAGAGAAACCATGCCTGAAGACTTACAATTTGGAGTAAATGATAAAAGTTTGTTGGATTCTTCGACATTATAGGTAATCATGGATTGAAATTGAAGCAAATATCAAGTTGAGTTCGAGTACTCGAAATGTCGAATTGAGTTTTTGGCCCTCGAGTAAAGTTCGAGTACTCGCAGGGCACTATTATATATAATTTCATAATTTGTAAAAGGGCTTTGTTTGGATTTCAAATTTTCTTGCTTCTTATATGCAAAGGGAATAAAAAATTACCAGACTTCAATTCTTTCACCTGAGTCAGAAATGGTTGCATGGAATGTCCTATATCCCATGAGTAGATTGAAAATGTAACAATAATAACGCATAACCCGAATCTACCAGGCTAACACTGACCCGTGATCCGATCTGATCAAAGAATAATTGCTAGTATAATATGAACAGAATATTTTAACATAAAAGTATCAAAAAAATAATACGAAATCAATAAAAAATGTAAAATATAAAAATAATTAAAATATTGAAGACTTCCTTTTCAAAGAATCCAATTTTTGACTTACATTTGTTAGAGTTATTCCCTTCCAGAAATTATAAATGACCTGCATACCGAACCTATGAGCCGACACGTATGTTATGTAGAGCCCGGCATGGATGACCCTGGTCATGATGCCACAATATTTTTGTTTAAAAATATAGATATTGTCTGAGCAATGCATTCTTTTAAATGCACTGAAATCATTTGAAACAGTCAGTAGCTCCCCCTGTTCTGAGTAACACCTCAAGTCTGTAACCCTTTATGACTCTGATGGCATAACTTGCAAAACTTCAAACTTTATTTTCTTACTAATATTTTATTCTAAATAATATTAAAGAACGAAAAGTCGCATAATTTGAGTGCTGTTAAACGTCCAAATTCGCTGTAAACCTAATACAACTTAAATGTGTAACTGACATTTAATTAATTTTCTATTTGCTTAAATATTATTTAACTAAACTAATGTTTAAACAAGTACGTAGCCCCAAACATTTGGATAGATGTATACAGGTGCAATGCAATAAATACAAACTCTCTTACAACAGAAATGCTTTGCTGCTGCAACACACAAAACGTAAGATTTACATGAAATAAATGCATGTATGCAACTACGTAGTTTAAAAACATACAATAATTTTAAAAATGTAAATTCACAGAAGATATATGAAGTGTTTCATCTTGACCTACTAAGAACGCGAACTAGAAGCTTGCAGCATTGGGATTTTAGCGCATGCTACTTTTTCCAGATCGATTTCACATATAAACAGATTTGGTGTGCAATATTCTTACATTTTTTTGCTTTGTAAAAATTCTGTATATTGTCCAATAATGATGAAAAATGTTTATTTTTTTTATAAATCAGGATAAGCATTGAATTTATATAATATACAGCATGGCTATTGAGAAAAAGATGTTTAATTGCTTACAATTGGCATACAACTGTACTTAAACTGCTTATGAAACTAATATTCTAATTTGCATTTCTTCTATTTTCTGCCGAGAAATAGATTTCTCTTTGAATGCTTATATACATATCTTTCCAAATTACTTCTTGATAACTATCCAAGATCGAATGCGAATATATATATATATATATATATATATAATTATTTTATTACCAATGGGTGAACGGAATCACTCTGTATATATATATATATATATATATATATATATATATTGCAAACTTTTTCATGAGGCACGAATCAATTTAATGTAGAATGCACATTTATTAAAAAATATTAAGAATAGCAATGACTCAACACGAATTAGAAATTTGAAGCAAACCTTCTTTCAAATTGTAAAATATTTGTTGAGGAATTCCGAAAGATTAAGGCGAATTATTTCCCAGAAAGTCTTTGAATTTAACTAGTGATATCCAGTAGTGGTCAAATTTATTTCAAAATATAGTTAGCAAAATATTTTTGCAATGTTACATATCATTAGTCTTGATTTTTCGTACTACGATAAAATATTAGAACGTTAATTTAAATTTCATGTTATTATCTTATTGGAGATTTAGTTTACTGTTTTATGCCCTTCTGCATGGTAAATTTAAAAATTAACCTTCATAAATATACATGATATGCAAAACAATAAAGAATTCATATTTAGTGCGAACAGAATACAACATTCGTAAATTTTTGTATGATTACACTAATAAGATAACGAAATATTGAAATGTATAAAAACCCTATTACATAAAGGAAATTTACATCAAAACTAGCACTTGTCGTAGGAATTATACAAAGTTGAATATCAATATATATGAAACATATCAGGATAGTCATACAAACATTTGTGAATATAGTTACCCTTTCATGGTGACTATAATTTCCTTGCTATCACTTACATATCATGTATATCTAAGTGTTAGTTTGTAAGGGTACCCTTCACATGGTAATAGGTGAGGAAAAATATATCTGATAAAAAATATAACCTCATGCTAAAAACCAAAGTCCATAATACAGAACATTACAAAAATAATTTGCTAAGAATATTGTGCAATTAATTTCGCAACTACTTTATGTTAGGTTTGTACATATTTTGTTCACGTTTGAACAATTTTATGCAATGCAGCTTTGCTTAGAAATCATAAATTGCGATATTCTAGGCAGACCTCGTTTTGCACAAGGCTATACACATAACTTATTAAAAAACAATGATTCAAAATTTCATTTAATGAGAAACATAAACAATTTACCTAACACATACAGTAGGGTTGTCCATATTTTGGTCATATTTGAAAAGTTGCATTTCAACAACCTGATGTATTGCAATTTTCACTGAGATATTATGCAAAAATTTTCATATCTGTTGAATTTTAGATCCCCCCGAAAAGCAATCAAGTTTTCCTCTCAAAAACGCAATAATTTCTGGGAATAATTTGCTGCCAAATATATTCTTATAATAATATATAAAGGGTTAGGGTTACTTGCAAAATTGGAGGTATATTCCATAATCTGGGTTAAATAGGTTTGGAGAAATTTTGCTAAATAAGTGATTTCATATATTTAGATAAGTTATATTGATGCAATGCTCAATTATATATATATATATATATATATATATATATAAATAGCAGAACCTAGCTCTGTCACACTGGTGAGCGGGGAGAAGAAACTTCGATACGCGTCCACCAACAGATAAAACGATCACTTCCACGTTCGATGGATTTGTATCAACAGGATCTGTACAGGACCTGCCGAGAAGTGGAAGATCAAAAGACGAAAGTAAGGCTATGGAAAGTTATTTCCATCATAACCCATCTTCTTCCACACGGAAAGCGGCGCAGATACACGATGTTTTACATACGACTGTTCACAAGTCTCTTCGGTTGGCAGAAATGAAAGCCTACAAGATCCACAACACCCAAGCTTTGTTCGACGATGATTATGCCGCCCGTCTGCCGATGTGTCAACAACTTGTTGACTTGATAGATAGTAACCATCTACAGAACCTTTGTTTTTCTAATGAGGCGACTTTCCACACAAATTGGGTATGTTCACAAGCATAACTGTCGACATTGGGATTACGAAAATCCTAATGTAATCCACGAAGTGGTTCATCAATCACCTAAGGTCAACGTGTGGTGTGCATTGAGAAGAGGACAGCTCTTTGGTCCGTACTTTTTCGACGTGACTGTGACAGCAGAGAAATATCAAGACATGTTGGAGAATTATTTTGTGCTACAGCTCAGTCGACGGCAAAGAGCAACTCTAATTTTCCAGTAAGACGGTGATCCTCCACATTGGGGACTCTCTGCATCTTCTTTTTGAACGTGAATTTCCCAAATCGCTGGATTGGCCGTGATGGACCAATTCATTAGGTTGCATGAAGCCCCGACTTAACTACATTAGACTTTTTTCTTTGGGCTTATGTGAAAACTCGTGTTTATCGTCCGAATGTCGTTTATCAATCAATCGAGGAATTACAGAACGAAATTAGGTCTGTCGTGCATGCTATTGATGAAGATATGCTTGAACGAGTGTTTGATAGTTTGCGCAAAAGTTATATTTTTGTGTAGAAACCAGAGAAGGAACCGGCTACCGACCGGTGGGGGCGCTGGGGGCGGCAATTTACCGGATTTCAACCGCTTTTATATTTCATGAAAAACCGGTAAAATTCCCGGCCGCTTACTGGCCAAAGCAATAAAAAAATTTTTTGTTGCATCTATAAAGAAAGAATATTTTGTTTAGTTTTGGAGCAATTCTTATGGAAATCTAAATTCAAAAAATGTTTATAGTTTCAGCAGTCTAAAATCTTGCATTGAAATGATAATTAAATTTACTTTCTGAAATCTCTCCATAATTTACTATAAATTGAATTGTTCTGCTTTTTGAAAGTGTAATTTGACTGCAGTTTTTATGGAACTTAGTAATAATTTTTCCAGAGCTGTTCATAATTTTTTTTATTTTGTTATTTTATTCATAATTATTCTGAATAGAATTGTTTCGAATTAATAATGAAAGTTTAATCTATAGGTTTTACACTCATATAAATCAACCAACTTGAATTTTTCTAATATTGGAAGAGAAGCTCCAAATAAATTTGAAAGATTTTCATTTGCAAAGACATTCAAACACAAATGTCAGTTGACACATCCTACTAAAGTAGTAACTGTTTGGCTTTAGAGAAATTTTTTTAAATATTATATATATTTGTGTACTTATAAATTATTCAATGCTAACAGGTCAAATCCCACAGCAATATGAAACATAATAATTGGTAATGCTACTCGCCTAGCTTTATGTAATTTAACTATAATTTCAAGAAAGTATACTAACATTGCAGCCTGAAATGTTCCCAATTTACATTCATGAAAAATTGAAAGCTGATAAAAGTATACAAAGAATTGATATATATATATATATATATAGAAAATATCAAATTTGTAATTTTGCTAGTTATAATTGCTTGAAATTTGTGTATATGCAATATCAAATTTTTGCATCGTTATGTGTAATTTTCTAGATTAAAACAGCTTATATTATATATTATATATATATATATATATATAGAGAGAGAGAGAGAGATGGAGATGGGGGTATATATATATATATATATATATATATATATNGTTATAATTGCTTGAAATTTGTGTATATGCAATATCAAATTTTTGCAATATATATATATATATATATAATTGCAAAGGTTAAAAATACAATGCAAAAAAATTTACTCACCAAAACCGGCGGAAAACCGGCCGGCCGTTATCAACTCTTGAAGGCCAACTACCGGCCTTAAAATTTCCGGCTGGTTCCAACTCTGGTAGCTTTAAATAAAATATATGTTCATTGTGCATTCAGTAAAATTTGTTTGGAGTAAAAATGTTTATTTTCGGCTATTTGGTAGCAAAATACTTTTCGGAGGGACTTAATTTACGCAGAGTATAATTATATATTTACTACTTCATGAATCAATATGTAAATCATTAATACATTTTCAAAATAGCGCGGCATTTTTAATATTAATGTTGAGAGATTTACTTGTACTGTCTTATTTTTTGGAATACAGCAAAAAAAAAATATATATATATATATATATTTAATTTACAAGCATACAAATATTGTAACATTACTGCAAGCTTATTAAATGATTTTCTATAAACTATTCAAAGCAATCAAATTTCACATAATGTCCAATAATTTATTTTATGGTTTCTCAAAAACTTTTAAAGTATTGCCTTAGTACCTTTAGAGCAGGTTTATAGAAACCAATCCTAAATTTATTAAGATTTATGAATAATTAAAAATAATTTCCTCAAAATGTATGATTTTCGAGTTGTATCATTTAAAAAATAATATTTAGGCTGATTTTATAATTCCCCAAGATGCGGAAAGGTAAGAAATTAAACTCAATAGTATTCATTTAATTAAATATTTCATTTAAATTACAGCGGTATAATTAACAAAAAAACCTTACATCAGCCTTTGAGGGAATAGTGTTCTAATACATGTTTCAATATTTGTATTATAAAATACAGGAGCGGATGCAGGTCCAATTATGTAACGGTATTGTATAGTGGGATGTAGTGTGAGCTCCGAAAGCTCGTTAAATTTCTTTAAAAATAGAAGCCCTCAGATGCAATTTGGAACTATTTCTACTACACAAACTTTGACAAAACAAACACAGATTTATTGCAATAAAATACAAGTCTTAAGTAAAAACAATAATATGCTACATCTACTTTAGTCAAATATATGTATATATGTATATATGTATATATATATATATATATATATATATATATTAGAAGACTTTGAGAAAACCTTCAATGGGGNAATGGGGGATTTTCACTAAAATTTAAATTTAAATATTTTTAGCTAAAAATGTTAAATTTAGTTTAGATTCTTAAAAAATAAAGCAACCATTAAAAATATTTGCTAAATTTTACAGAATTCACTGTCTCTTTCGTGTTCAGATGAAGTCACTACCTTTAGATTTTCCAGAAACTCATATTACAAAGTAATAGTTTTATGATTCAAAAGGTAGTGACATCATCTGAACAAGAAAGAGACAGTGAATTTCTGCAAAATGTCCAAATATTTTCTATTGGTTTTTTATTTTTAAGGAATTTAAACTAAGTTAAACTTTTTTGGCTAAAAATATTCAAATTTAAATTTTAGTGAAAATCCCCCATTCTTGAGGCAAAAAACAGTTAAAATGCATAATCAGTCCGAAAGAATCATAGATGACATATCAAGCTCAGTTTTGTTTTCGCTAATTACTATTGGTATCTTAGATCGTTATTCAAGAGAAACATATCTTTCTAAAGTGTATTTTTATAACACTCAGTTAAGTAGCTAATCAACCCAGAAAAGACATCGGGGTTTCACACCTGCGCCCCTATAGCTAAATGGATATAGGACCTTGTAATTTGTACATAATGCAGTTGCAATGGGTAGTGATGTTGGAATGTTGAGACTTGGACATTCAACACAACTTGATTCTTTACAGCATTGCTCAGAAATGAGCATTAATATTTTCCACTGTGAGTAAATATTTTGAAAATACTTGAAATTTAATGTTTGTACATGTTGTTCAACAAATTTAAAAACTTAAAAATTCAAGAAAAAATCACTCAAGAGTAAAATGCTCAATTCCATCTGTTGTTTCCTATCATAAAATTGCAGCTTTTTTCTACACCAAAATGCATCAAAAAGACTGCAATAACATCAACTAAATATTATGAAAAAAATTATATCTTTGATCCAAATTTCAATATTGGCATTATTCCATCACTTGAAGTCTTTCACAATTAGTTAATCATTACTGTAAAGTCAGATGTCTTCTATCATCATCATCATCATCATCATCATCATCATCATCATCATCATCATCATCATCATCATCATCATCATCATATGACAAGATTATCATCCAGACAAATTATATATCATTTCAACATCATCTCAGGCAATGAGGGAAAGTTGGAGCTTCATTATTTATTATTGAACACTCAAGATTCTATGCTATAATTAATTGGGAAATTGTGGGAAACTACTAAATATGTTTTTAAAAACCATTTATACTACAAACTGACCTTAGTAATTTTTTAGGATGTCTTCATACCCTCCTTAAGCCCTACCTACTGGGATGTATCTTGAACTGTGTTCCTCCTTTATCAAACTAGGCTTAAAAAATATTAGGAATTTTTATTGATTGTTCTCAAGGACCTCACTTTCAAAGAATTCATTAATTTTTCATCAAGAGGACCAACTTTTTAGACCTAATTTTTATCAGACATTGTTGCCAAGTCCTAAAGTATTTTTGTCATCATTAAATTTTTTTGGCAGGGGTGGGACTCATACCCAAAATCTTTCTGGCCAGTGTGGCAAGTTCAAATGATTTCATTTGCTTTATATGGTAGCATTTTTGCAATGTTTGTTTAAAATGGAATGGTCTAGAATGTTATAATTGTGACGTCAATAAATTCTAGGTGTCCATTGTTTACATTAAAATGTTCTAGAAGTTTCTGGAAAGTTCCAACTGCTTGTGTTTGAAGTAAATAGCATTCTAGGTAACTGCTTCTCTAAATGAAAACAAAAACTCGCTTTTTATTGCATGCCACTGAACTGGAGTTTTCCTCATGGAAAGAGCTGACACACTTCTCTAGCATTCATATGATGTCATATATCACTGGTGTGATTGCCATAATTTTGACACTAGTTCAATTGTTCAGTAAATGAATATCATCTAGCTCTGAGCAGTTCAGTCATTTTGTTGAGAAAATCTTGAAAACCTTCAACCTTTGTTTTTCACAATATGACTCCCACAACACTATTCCCAGACATTAAAATTATTTTTAGAAATCACAAACCTCTTTAAATTTGTTTTTCCAAGCAGGATCACTAATCACTCTTGCCGGAACAATGTTGGCCATCAAAAAAATGCTCATTGAGCTCACATAGGAGGTGAGAATTTTTGCAGTTTTACACAGTGGATTCCTTATTAATGTTGCAGTGATTTAACTGCCTTCCACATGTTCTGGGTTTTTCCCTTCAACTTCTAGCATCTCTGTCAAGGTAGTGGCATTTCAGAATCATATATTGGATGACCCACCAATCTTGTAATGACCACCAAATACTTTACAATAGCAATATCATTATGAACATTCAATGGTTCCAATTTATCTTCTGGAGTTCTAAAGTCAGTCCAGCAGTTAGGCTATTTATTTCCTTTTATAATATAAGACTTATGATAAGGTCAAATGTTATCAATGAATGCAGAAACCAATTGATTTGATGGTTGAATCTTTTCCCAGTGCTTTGTAGCATTCAGACTATTTTCTTCCCATATTGTAGTAACTGCCAGGAAAAATTCTGCATATACTTCAATGTATTTGCAAACTTTGTTGCCATTGAGTCTTGCAAATTTCAAGTAATTTTTTATGAATGTGTGATGGATAACATTCTTTGATTTCATCTGACAGAGTTGTTTTTTCAGAAAATTACTGGAAAAACATGAAAATTCCACCAAATTGTCCATTATGTTTTTTATATTCTGAATAGAGGATGATGCTATTATACATAAGTTTAGTCTATGAGAAAAACAATGAATATATTTGGCTGTTTCATAATAACAGGTAATGCTAATTGCAGCCCCATGCATTTTACAGCCATGATGCTTGTCCAATCAAAACACATTCCACTACAATTGGCCATGCCTAGACGAAAGTTGTTTATGGTATCTGTCAAAAGCTTTGTAGTTTCCAAACCCTACAGACCCTGGTTATATAAATGTAATCCAATGAATTGCTCTCATACCATTCCACTGTCAGCATAATGAATTCTAAGTGGCATCTCTAAATGGCATCTGTTCTTGAGTCAAAATATTGTAGAATCACTGGGGTGTGATTCTAGTGAACACAAAGAGAATACAGTTCAAACTATTTCTCTATTTACAAAATACATTGCTCTATATATACAAGTTATTTACAATATTTACAAATACCAGTCACTAACAAGAAAAGCGCGAGGTCTGGCTGATAAATAGTAACAACTACCAGCGATGCTACAATATCATGTGCCTCATCTGCTAGGATTGCAAAATAGACGCATTTAATAGTTTATTAGTGTACTGTTCTCTGATGTATTCACCTGTAAAATCAATTAAGTCAATCTGTTTTGTTTGCAAATGATATGACGTAGTTTTGAGCATGTTTCAAAGTGCTTTGATAACAAAAAACTCTCCAGATTTCACCAGAATTTTAACAATTTTTTGAAATTTCCATGATAAATCTCATCATTTTCTTAATGCCTAATACTCATACCTATGACCCCTTAGAGATATCTCCTGCTTCCTGCAGAAGGAAGAGGTTTCCAAAATTGACTTCAATACTGCTCAATTATTTGAAATGCAATCCAGATAGAGAGAATTCATCTGTATATTGACTGGCCTAGATATTTCATTTACTCATGTTGAAAATGTTTAATTACTTATGACCTCGTTGTAGTGAGGTTTTGATTTTTCCTGATGATATTTTAATAAAGTTGCTGCAATATTCCAACTATCTAGCAGTGGGGATAAATGATGATCACGTTTTTCCTTTTTTGACCATTTTGCTTTCCCAAGTTTTACAAAATGAATCATAAAGTATTTCCATGTACAATAGTGACTAGGAAGTTTTCAACCAATTCCTGTTAAAATTTTGTTGAGTACTATAAATCAGAATTTGAAATTATCAGGAGGTGCATTTCATTTCAAATTTTCAGATTCTTGTAAAATAAACCAATATTCAAAATATTGTGATTGAATATTTTCAGTTGTATCAGCAGGTCCTAATGGCTTAATGAGATTATCCTTTAGTTAATTTTCACTTTTGATCAAAGTATTGACTAAATGTTTCCAAAAATATGTCATCAATTAATATTCTGTATTATGAACAAAATAGTAGTAATCAGGCTCATCATATCATAATTTTCAATCTAAAATTGAAAAATACACAAAAGTAAAACTATTTACAAATGCAAACTTTGAAAAATGTATGCTACAAGGCTTTTCTGAGTTCAAAACATTTCTTGTAATATATGTACTTTTGAGTTTTGGCTGGCTTAGGTTTGAAAATCAGTAATTGCACAGTTTTTCCACTTTGACATTTTAATGACACTTCATGGTATTTTTTACGTAGGTGTCTCATTGGTGTGTGTAATAAAACAGTATCAGCAAATGAATCAGCTAACTACTATTTATGTTGATTGCAGATCCACAGCATGCCCAGGAAGGTTTTGTTAACACATTTCAGAATTCATAGCATATCATAGCAGGTTTCATAATCAGAGGTGATATATTTGGTTTATGTTAAAAATATTTTTCTCAGATTAATTTCTTTGTGTCAAAAATCCATCATTAAGATATTTAAGATATTGAAATATAGTGTGCATCTGCCCTGAAATTATTGCTTTGCATCATCAAAAACCTTCAAACAATCTGTCATATAGATGTTTTACTTTCTGTTGTTTACAATTACAATTGTTAAATTGTTATCAATAATTTGCATTTTTACAGATTGAATTATTGATCAACATTTTAAAACATATGGTTAAAAACATTGTAAGTTTAGCAACCATTACATTAATTGACTGATAAACATTATTATTACAGTGTGCTTAAACTAGAAAGCTTTGATGAAGAAAATGTTGACAACCTATATGAAGGATTGTTGCCAACATGTTTTTACCAGATACATATAGGACTGCTAGTGATAAAAGCTGTTGTGATCCCAATATGTATGACTAAAGTGTGATTTTTTTGTATAGCAATAATGAAGAATGCAAGTACAGGTCAAGGCATTGATATTGCTCCTCATATTTCAAAATTTGGATGTATTTCAGTGGATGTTCTCAGTACTGTATCTACTCAGCCCCAATATGTGGGAACTAGCAATGCAGGAAGGGCAGTAATGAAGAGATGAGACATGTAAGCACTGACATCTGAGCAGGGGAGATGACATTTAGTGTAGAGATGATCAGGTTGTGATGACCCCACTTTTAGCTAAACACTAAAAGAAAAATGCTAAAATGAACCCATCTAAGAATAGTAGAAATATTATTCAATAATACACAAAGGAATGACCTAGAATTGTTGATAAAATTTTCTTTACAGAAGCCCTTTATTTTGGGAGAGGTAAATAAAACACAAGATTTAATAAAACAAATATTATGATGCCAGCCACTGAGTTGAGATTATAACAATGATTAGAATAGGAATAAACAAACCTGAAATGATGACACAAAAATGTGTTATGTTGTTTTTCAATATTGTATAATCAATTCTAAGGCACTTAACTAAATGCAATTTTATCACAAATATTGAATGTATAGAAAAGCTTTCTTGCAGTATCAAAAACTTAGTTTTGTTGCTGGAACATAAATGCTTATATCAGTATTTTTATGAAAAATATTAGCATTGATTCAGTAGTATTGGTATCTGGATAAATTCTATTACTCATTGTTAATGACCTTGCATAAATAAAAATGATGTCCTAAAGTTGAATTAAATTCTTATTGATTGCAAATGGTTTAGGGGGTAAATGCAAATTTTAATGTCTTCAATGCAAAACTAGTTCTTTAATTTACATTTTTTTTGCAAATGTGCAGTTATGACAAATGGCAAGCATAATGTTTCAAAAAATAGTCAAGAACTTGTTTATATTTGCATTAAGCTTGGTCTTGAAATTGAGTATTCCTTGGGAAAATCCAAACTTTGAACTAATATGTAGCCAAAAATTAAAATTAATAATGTTTTTAAAATTTCCTTTGTAATTAGTCATAGGACATGTGTAGTTTATAAGTGATTATTTTTACACCTCAGTTATTACAAATACTACATTCAGCTGAATTTTATGTTCTAGTAAATATGTTTATCATCTATAAATGCTGCCTTGTTTGTGAATTTAATAAACTTATTAAAATACAATTCAATCTATAGTTGAACTATTACTCAATGGTAACCATTCACAAATATACCTTCTCATGAGCCATTCCCCTGAGGGGAAACTCAACAGATTGACATTGTTCTATTGCATCTATTTGATGCCATTCTGCAAGGATAAATTTTTGTATCTCTCAAATGAGTTAATGAATGACACAGCCTAAGATTCACTGCTAACATGGGTTGAGGTACAACTTCTAGTAAACTAAATAACAAAAACCTAAACTAAAACCAACAATAAGGCCAAATCAAAATTTGAAGCATTGCATAACAACTAGTAAAAATTTGATATCACAATTGATACTGCCTCATCATGGTAGGAGACTATATAACTATTGCAAATGGTTCGCTAAGTTTCATTGTAATTTCCTGAATATTTTAAATATTATTTCTCAGAACAGAGAAAATGACTTTCATTGTACAATTCATCAAATCCTTATGGAACACAGCAAATTTATTCATGTCTTATATGCCAGCACAATCTATCCTGAAGGGAACATACTTTTTCAGCATTTTATGCCATAGAATTGACAATCTAGAATTCAGAGTGTTTGATTATTCACAACATACAAGTGGATAACCCAGAAATTAATGAATTTTTTATCAGTGGCTAATTTTTCAATATTGTGAGAAATATTTCAATTTTGTAACTAATCAAGTGTTAGTTTAAATAATTTTATAAGTTAGTGCATGTTTTCCCAAAGTCTCATTTTTTCCAAAAATGTATCTCCCCTCTATGCTTTTGGATCCCTGCACTCTTTAGTGAGAGCAATAACTGTATTCATTTGTACAAATTTAATTGAAGTTTTTCAAATGTTTTAATATACAACCTTATTTAGCAATTCCAGTCATGAAACTGTCTTTGATGTTATCTATGTCACATCCAACATTGTAGGTATAATTTTTCTAGAATATATTTTGTGATTGCAGAACAATATCAATTTATAGTTCTTATCAATCCAGATGAAGAAAAGCATATCTTTGAATTATCACATGCTGCACAACAGTTGCATGCACATCATCACAACAAATTAATGGTAAAGTTTGTTATTAATACAAAGTAGTGATGGATTTGTTTGGCTGCAGGGTAATAATTTTTGGTAAAGCTAAGGATCTTTTTAATGCCTAATCAACTTTCTTCAATAAGGCCAATAAATTTGAGAGCTTATCTACTAATATTATAGAATACTATGCTGAACAAAATTTGTATATATGGTTATGATAATATATGGATTTTTCATTTGAATTCATCACTTTTTTGTTCAGCATTTTGAGCTATGGTACTAGAAAGTGTTCTTTTATGTGTTAAATGCTACACCCAATATGCCATTCAAGCTAGGTATTAATTAGACCTTGTATCCTGATTGAAGATTATAGCATAAAACTAACAAGTCTCAGGCTTCTATGTAAAACACAGAAATGAATGTCTAGTTTCTAGTGACTATTTATTTTATCTTTCTAAATTGGTTTCAGTGAAATTTTTGTGTCACTTTTGAGGTCAAGTTAACAAACATAATTCATAAATCATCACTTCATGCATTACTGTATTATCAAAACATAATCATTTTTAAGTTATAAGCCAAGGGGTAGTCATGCGATTCTTGAAAATAGAAGAAATTTACTGTGTGTTGGTGAATTTTTCAAGTTTTATGTACTTCCATAAAAAGGATAAAGATGCTTGAAGTGATTTGGCCCCATGCTAGTATTCCCATGAAATCATGGAATTGATTTGTTGATGACATTGATTTGTACTGTCTTGACGTGAATGTATCTTTACAGTCAAAATTTGGAAGGCGTCAACTAGAAAAAAAGTTAAAGAAAAATAAGAAAAGCTGACTATTAAGCAAATTGATATCTGTCCAATAGACTTCATTTGATGATTATCGGAATTCAAAAAAAGCTAAAAGTAATATTTACACAAAATACTTTAGAAAAGCAAATGCAACCAAAAAAAAATCGCACTGCGATGACTGGTATTAGAAATGACGACAACTTCAGAGATCTGACAGTTGTCAAGAAATCTGTGTATTGATTTTTTTTACTTTTTGTTGCTTTCTTCTTAAAATTGTTAAGCGCTTTAATCTCAAAGTATAATATAATCCCAAAAATCTTCTTTAATAAATTAAAGTGCTTATGAGTTGATCTCTTGTTTAGACCTATTTGGAAAACATATAAAAATGTTGCCGTGTAGTATTGTAACATTAAGTGAGATAAATGGCGATTGTTGCATAACTATAACTAACAACGATTTATTAACATTTTTACTCTCCAGATATTTTAATGTTAACTGGGCATGTCAAAACGTAGGTTCTAATTTTGCACTATACATGACATTTCTGAAATCGACTATTGCAATAGGCTTTTACATGTAAGCAAACTACAAGAGATTTTGTCACTAATTTGTATCCCTCTAGTGGCGCGATGCCAAATATATAATTATTATTGAATTGATGAAAATCGAAAATTATGCAATTGCTATGTATATCCAAAATAGCATAAGGAAGCACATGTTGGTTAACCTTAAACAGCCTAAAGCCGTATTAAAGGGCAAAACACTTTTCCAAATTTACGAAAAATTTGCTCAGAGCCTATTAACCAATTTCAAAATCTTGGTGCACGGGTAGGTCCATTAGGAAACATGCCTTAATACAATGTTGAAAATTTCTCATTAAAGCGTATTGCTTTGCCTGAGGTTGCTTAAAAGTTTAACAATTTTTCTTTGAAATCTCGAATTTTTCAAAAAGATTTATTTATAAGGTTTTGAACCAATGGAAGCAACAGGGAACTTTGACTGTTTCTTAATATGTGGAAGGATATTCCAAACCCATTGAGGCGTGCCATGCGCAAAAATAGAGTTCTATCGTGTGGTTCTATCAGAATGATCATAGCTTGAATAGAGTTAAAAAAAATTTTATATGATTATTAACTTCTTAAAAAATCATTGGGCTGTTTAAATTTACTTTTGATTGCAACCTTTCAAAATTTTAGCTTCAATTTTTAACACATTAAAATCTTGCTTGACATTTTCAGTTGAATAACATTTTCACTAATATTTCAAACTGTGATAGAAATAAGTAAATAGCTAGTATTTGAAATTTTGTAAAAAATCCTAACTATAAGTAATGGCTAAATGTGATTCATTAGATATCTAGTTGTAAAAAATTCACCTATCTTCCTTCACTATGGTAATTTCCAAGTATATGAATATTTCAGACTACATATATATATATATATATATGTATATATGGGCTTTGGATACAAAATTTTAAAATATCTACAAGGCGTTGGATACAAAAAAATGTATATGGGCTCTAGATACATTGGCGAGTCATAAAAATTTTTCTTGAAAAAACCAAAAACTCATACATACGAAACTAGACCCGTATTCCAAATGCGCAATGTAATATTTTTGGATAAAATGAATTATTCTGGCTTTCCATAAAAAACGCCGGATGCTATGTAAAATCAGAAACTGCGGGCATTGGATTCAAATCCCATAATATCTAGAGCCCATATATATATATATATAAATATATATACATATATATATATACAGCATATATGTCTCTCCAAAGGCGAATTCAAATCTTCCTCATGACTGGGTTCGAGATCTTTTGTGGCCTTGAAATAATTTCTGTCCCTAAAAAATACACCATTTTACTCCTTATATTTGCCTGCTTCAAATAGGAACTTTCGTAAACGCATTTGTCGAAAAAATGGTAATGGAAAAGACTAAACTTGGCACATATTGTCATATTGTGAATTGCAACCAAATTCAACAAACGCTGTTTTTGTGCTTCCTACAGATGGTTTCAGAATAATGTGCTGTTAAGAATGATGTATCTCAGATTTATACACACAAAATTATCGATTTGTGTAATAAAAATCGGAAAAAAGCGGGTAAACTAATTTCTTTGCATTGTCACAATTGCAGTAATATACATGTGTCCATGAAACGCTGTTTTTAAATGCACAATTAAGGTTGAAAAAGTATTATTAAAAAAACTCTCTTCGATTACAGTTTACGATAGCAAGTACAGACACTAATTCAATAATTTTGAAAAGGGTATTGACAAATTTCTTGTAATGACCACCGCAATAAATGACGATTTTTATTTTCGTATGAAAATACAATAATTTCTGAATTGTTTTTTAGGGTTATAGATTATTCGTAGAAAGCCCAAAGGCAATTTCTTAGTTATTTTTTCATTTCGTTCAATTTTATTAGGGTAGTATCAAATTTTCCATGATATATGCAAAAAAAATTTTAAGATTTTGCATGTGAAATCTCTTAGTTTTGCTTCAGAAACTGTTTTTGAGATTTAAAACCTTAAAACAAAACACGTTATCTGTATAACTTTAATGCAACTGCAATTGTTGTTTTCATTCTACCCCTAAACACCCAAATTGTGTAAATCACTACCGCGGTACACCGCATCGCAATATTCCGCGGTAATCTGCGGTATTAACGCACCGCACTTATCTCTAATGTTTATGTATTTTTACACGTTCATCGAAAACCTCAAACTTTTCTGTCATGTTTTACAACATTGTACTAGTGTAAAACCCAACTACAACAATGAGTTTGTAATCGCATTATTAACAACAATAATTACTCTTATAGAGCCATTAAATAATTCTGAACTTAATAGCACCATTGATGATATATTTTTTACCATTATTCGTAACTTAAAAAAAACTATTATAGCGATGTGGAATAACTTTTAGGAATAATGGAGGCACTTCCGAATAATTCCTTAATATTAACATCAAACTAAGAAATAGGCTTTTTAGTAAAAGTAGGCTTGGTCTAAGGCTTCGTGTTGCAAATATTATGTTAGGAGCTTTCTGGCGTTCACTAAAAAATTTCACAGATTTTTTACACGAATTTCATATAAAATGTTGTTAATTTCTATTACAGGAATTTTTCTACAATAAAGTCTCTGTTGCAGTCAATAAAGTCTCTGTTGCTTTCAATAGAGTCTTTGTATATAGGCTAGCTAAAAATAACCTTTATTTAATCCTCGATCAAATCTGAAAAAATGCAAAAAGTATTATTTAAAATATTATTGAAAATTCATTACACAAAATAAAAAAATTCTAATTGGTGTTTTCAAAATTCAATTAAAATTATGAATTTATGTCAAAAATCCTGTAATCTAACAACCTTTAGTAATAAACTTCTCCTCTGTTTGCTGATTTATCCAAGTGCCTATAAGCATTTTCCTATAATATGTTTAGCAATCTTCAGATGTATTCGCACAAAAATCATTTTCTATTGAATGGACATGTATTAATTGAGTTTATTTCGACAATTGCTTACTAATTACGTAGTTCTTCCATCTTGCGAAAAAATTCTCAGTGGGGTTGAGGAAACGAATAAAGAAATCCACAACATCAGTCTAGCATTATGTGTCTTAGCATTGTCTAAGACACAAAGAGGATCCATTATATTTTTATCATGACATTCATTTTGAATTTAATTCTAACATATTTGAAAATCTTCAACTTTGACAGGCGTGCATTTATCTTGTAATATAACATGCCTGACTTATTCATCACTGCTGCTATTGATATATTTCTAGAACGAACATAAGGAACTGAAGCTGTTGCTTTTTGTCCTGCAACGGATCGAGATCTTTTTGATGATTGCTTACTTGAAACCTTATTTCATCAACACAAATGAAAGATTCAGAGGAGTGTTCCTTCACGAGGATTCTAAATTCCTTAGAATAAGTTTACATTGAAACTTCTTAATTACTATTAACTCGCCCAGTCAAATTAAAAATTTGTTTTTGAATTTTTACAAATGTCTTCGAAAATCAAGTTTAGGTTTTTAATGCGTTAACATGCAAAGACTTTCTGGAATGCATCAGAGACTCTATTGAATAAAAATTACTGTACTAGCTGAATTTATATAATGTTTGAAGGAAAGTAATCCAAGCAATATATTCCTTAAAATATGAGGTAGTACATGTAGATAATATGTTTCTATTAATCTTTAAATGTATGCTTGCAACAGGTGCTAAACATACTCAGGTAGCCTGAATACCAGAAGATGAAAAAATATTGGTATTTAGAGTCGTTACAATAATAATACTGTTTTCTGAAGTAACACTCTTGTGCAAATTACATCAACTTACATCAGCACAAAGTAAGAGGGAATTTTCAGAAACGTTCTTTGCTTGTAGCAGAAAAAATTTAGATGTTAGAAGTATTACACCAACCAAAAATCCTGATTAAACTTAAAGAAAGTGCAAAACTTAGGTTTTCAAGTGAATTTTTTCCTGTAATTCAAATACCAATAAAATCATTAGGCCCAATCCCGGCACAAATTGCTACGTCAAAAAGCCAACCCCAGTCTGGCCCAACCCGACTCAGCTTTTTCCTAACCCAATTCTAACACTGGTTTACAGCAGAGGTGCACTCAGTTTTTTTATTGAGGGAGGAGCAACTATGCACATTACATATATATATATATATATATGTATATATATACGTGAATATAGAAACTATGCAATCAAAAGTATAAGAAGTAATAGAATTCTTTTAAAAATCTCGGTCCATTGGCTCACTATATGGAAAAAATTTTTCATATTCTTTGTAGGCACCTTAGATAAACTCTTTCTTTATTGCCTTGCAAGAAACTTTTTAAAACGAGCCCGCTATTTCTCATGGCTTGTGACGTAGCAAAGGTAGCATCGTCATAGCAAAACTGCAGTAAAAACAGAATATTTATTGAACAAAATGATTGCTGTTATAAAGTAAAACAACAAAGTGTTTTCTTTTTGCTTCGTGCAGATGCAGGCATGTTAATTCATGAAAAGCAAATCCGATTAAACTTTAGGTTTGAAAATATAGTAATAGAAAAGTTTCAGATTCATGCATTAAAATAGCTGATTGTGACAAACTTGTTGCATTATTTATTACAATCAGAAAATGGCAATATAGGCATTCAGAGCCGACAATTTTAAGATAACTGGGAATCAAGCTTAGGAAAAGAGCACTTCTATTGGCATTTTTAAATTTGAAATTTCTAGGTAAATTATAATTTAAACGTTTTAATATTAACCTAAGTCTAATCAGGAGTAATTTATGAAAACTGTACTTGTACAAGAATGGAGATCACAACTGTAAATGGGTTGGGGTGTGTGACGTATTGACCACAATGGGTTNTTTGATTATAAAAAATGTTTTATCTGTTATTTGACATAGGCTCATGTATTTCGCGAAAAGTACATTTGGGAGTTTTAATTGCTTTTATATTGAAATTTAATTCGACTATTTTATGCTTTTAATTTGTAAAACGCTCATTTTTTAATTCAAAGGCATTGTAATGTTGTAAAACTGCACAGAGGCATTTGTTATCTATTTCTAATGAATTGTATTTAAACGTGAGGGTGGCTATCATATGCCTAGAAGCTACACTTGCTGTGTAAATCATTAACGTTTTTGATAGTTTTTTATGCTTGCTTTGTATTTTATTATAATGCATATAAAAAAAGCCTAAGTGGCTAAAAATGGCTCAAATTGGCATTTGCCATACACTAATGCACAATTTATTAAATTCTAGATGATAAGCATTCCTCTATGACTCTTCATCACACCCTACCCCCAATTGATTAGGTTTACAGATTTACTCATTCCAACATCGTGCTATACATGCATCAAATCAGAATTATTGCAAATATAACTTGCTACACCTACTTGTAGAGTTTTGAAATTTACTATATAATATAGTAAACAAGTTAACAAGCTAAAAGCGATTACGTCTACAGAGATTTCGATTGAAAATCATCATGGACTTTGATTCGGCTGGATAGCCATGAATCTTTAGTGTCGGCTGGATAGCCATGAATCTTTAGTGCCAGAGATTAGCCAAGCACACACCTAAAAAAATGGTTCAATAATTTCGTTAATCTATTATTAAACACCAACCACAAAATCTGGTTGAGATCGATTACAGTGAGTAAGTTATTTGGATTGGAGTCAGGTCACGCCCATTCCGAGCTGAAATTTGCTTGAAATGATTTTACTATATATATATATATACATATATTACAGCAAGATTGTGAAATTTGGAATTTCGTGAAATATCTTAAATTCAGTGAATTTGTGAAATTTAAACAGGTTATGTTTAAAACATGCCAACTCTGCCCATATGCTAGTCAATAATTTTATTCTATCCAAAGAACTCTTAAAAACTTAACTTCAAAATTTGATATCATGCACAACTATTACAGCAATGCAACACGATTATGAAATTTGAAGTACTTCAAAATATTTTAGTAATTTATCCCTTACAATTGAATGAAAAAAGTACGTATCATTTAAATTGAAAGATTGTTAAGCGGCTAGTACTTGTCGGAATCCAATATTCATATCATTCCAAATTTCACTTTCTTCCTCATCTAACAAAGAGAGCGGAATTTGAATCTGCTGTAGTAAAAACCTATTAAATTATAAACTTTGTCAATGTTAATAAATGTGATCTTCAATATCTCAAGAGGCTCTTAGGACAACATCTTCAAAATAGGTTAACATGTTAGAAAAAATTAATGCTTCAAAAAACTAAAATTGATCAAAATTGCTAAAATAGCCAAGTAAGCATTTCTCGATTTATTATTGCATTTTAAAAAAATGTTGACATGCTATATAGCGTTCGATAGAATAATAGCATTTTATTTTTTGCCCGAAAGCCGTAGCATTAAATGTATTCGGATGGGTTTGAAAACCTCAAAAATTTGCCATTTTGATTCATTAGGTACTTTATACCCTCTGTCCTAAAAGTCTGGTCACATCAATATAAAAAGGTTTAAGTGGATGAATTTTTTTATTGTTATCAACAAAACAGGAATAAAAATGACAATGATATATGTAACTAAACAAATCTATTTCCACCAAAAGTTAAAGAAATTTGGCGACGCACTTTTGTTTGGTCCACCACAAACTTCATAATATCTCCTCGGCGCAGACCTCGTTCTTGATATCTCCGTTTTAATCGCGATGGATATTCTCGAGTAATGTGTCACAGATCTTGTAGTGATTCATCTCCAACATTGTCCTTTATTCTCTGATAGCGTAATAAAATGTCCAACCTGTCTCTTTCGGAAAGTTCACAATTTCTGTTTTCTCTATTCATTTTTCGTGCAAATGATTTTTATCAACTACACACAGTTAATTTATATGCGTAATCCAATACAACGATAATTTCGACCAATCACAAAACTATGTTGATAATCGATTTATAGTAACTACGTGAATGGAATTTCCAAGAATGGAATGGAATTTCCACTGCACAGTAATTGATTAAAATTGATGTGACCAGACTTTTAGGACAGAGGGTACAAGGTAAATTTATTACCGGTTTTCAATTGTAAGCATTCCTTTGACTCTTCACTGAAAGATATCTGTAAAAAGTATAAAATTTCCTGCACTCTCAAATTTTAGTTTGTTTCATTAGAGAAATATGCTTTTGTCTTTAGCATTTTGCTGATTTTAGGAGGGGGGTTAAGTGGTTTACTTAAGCAATTTAATCCATTGGCGTTTTTGGTTTATAGTTTCTATTGGTATTAGACGTCTGGAAAAATTTTTGATAAAGTCGTTAACATGAATTTTGTTGCAAACAATTTTCAGTACTAGTCTCTCTTTTTTACAATAAAGCCAATAGCACAAGTATCATAGTGTAAAGAATACACTGTTTGGGCAAATTCTATATTTAGTTGGGTCTTATACATTTAGGAAAAATAAAACATATTTTGCATGTTTACTAAAACTGAAAAAGTGGGTATTACTTAAAAGCAGTTATTCAATTTGAATAACTACTTTTAGTATTGTTTTTTTCTAATTTTACTTCTGCATAAATATCAGGGCCAGCATAACTAATGATTTTTTGCCATAGATTTTTTTTTAAATAGAATGATTTTTGCCCAGAGTGGGAGTTTCAAATAAAGGTTGTGGTCCTCTAAAAAGTCACTATTCTCTAGTAGAAATTGGAAACACCTTTTTTTATTTGTAATAGGCTGATCTTTGAAAGATATTTTGTCTATTAACCTCAGAAACTCCAACGCCTGCTACAAGAAGGAAATGATAGGTCATAGAGACACACCATATTAAGGCTGTGCTATGGGTATATGGCTCTGTGGATAATATTAAAGCTTAGAAATGTCTACTGATTCTGATAAAATTAGCATTATTTGCATATTGTCAAGAAGCCAGATAGGACTGAAGCAAAATTGTTGGTCTTGATGATGGACCACAAAAACTGCTCTCTCCTTGTGCTACAATCATTCACTCGTGACCAAAGGAATATTAGTAGTAAAATATTCACAATTTTTTTAACGTAGAAATCTCAACAAAAATAATGCAACATTCATAAATTATACAAAAATATTAATTCCATTAGTATAAGAATTTAAAATATGTTTGACTTCTTATGCTGTTCCTTAAATCTGTTGTGCTCTATAATGTCCCCTGACCAGGCCAGTCTAAATGTGACCGCAACCCAACCAGTCAAATTTCGGTATATTAAACCTTTCAAACTCCAATTTACTTGAGATTTTAAACATTTTGTCACAATAATAAATGTCCTTATAAAAAGGAGCATGCTTCAAGATATTTTCTTTAAAAATCTGTTTACGTTATACATTTTTATGGAGGAATGAATTATTGGATTGTGCATATATGATATGTTTTGGCTGCTTCGTTTTGAATACATATTTCAATCTTCCTCTCCATTTAGGAATAAAAATTAACTTTGTTAAATGAAATGTGTAAACAGTTAAGCAAATCATGAACTACAATTTTTGTGTACAAAGAACTATATAATTGCAAAAAGTTGCTTAATGATTGCCGTTTTTGATTTCTTGTATACTTGCATTTTAGGTTTTCAATTTATCGATGCCTTCCCAAACACTGTCATCGCTATTTCACAGGGTAGCCAAAATTTGTTGTTCTTTGACATATTTCAATTTAGATTTCAGAATGCTATTGGCCAAATGATGTATCAACTTTACATGAGATCTACACATTAACCAATGCAATACATCAGTGGCTTTCAAAACATGGCAATATTGCAGTCATTTATTCAAATGTAAGTTGATTGTTTTACACAAATGTTGTAGGAATAAATATAAAAAATGCTAAAAAATAATAAATAATCACTTAATTTTAAACATACCTTGAATCTTGGATGAAGTTGATGTGTTGCTGTTTTTTCCAATGATTTACAAACAGCTTATCTTAAATATTTAAGTATGTAATTTAGCCAAACAGTCTTATGGTTTTCTTAAATGGTGTGCTTAACTATTCCCTAATAGAAAACTTAATTAATTTTTCATTAAACTTCTAAAGTTTCTTCACAATGGTTTCTTTATTAATGTGTTAATTCTTCATCTTTTCATTGCATATGGCATATAGTATGTGGACATCACTTTCAATTGAGAGCCTTACCATGAGAGCAGGATCCTATGAGACATATAATAAAAGTTCTAGTTACTGCCATTCCGAACGTATTTTGATCTACACTGTGTTGCGATGGTTAGGCAGGCCTAGCTAATAAACTAGCAGCATTACCAGTCTCATCTATTTGAGCATTGTCTCTATTCAGACAAGACGTAAATTGAGATGGGTTGCTGCATACTTTCAGCACAAAATGATAATTCAAGTATTTTTTCAGAATGTCAAGGTCAAGTGTGGAGGTGTTCATGCAAATATGTGAGTGCAATTGCTTTCTTCACCCTGAAAACAGTAATGAGGAGAGTGAACCCCCAAATGGGTTCTTTGCTAATTATCAGATACTTGAAGCAAAAATAGAAGCTTAAGAAAGTGATCTTGAGGAAACATCCATACAAGCATAAAGTGGACCAAAAGGTATGAAGTGCTTCCCACTCCTATAGTGTTTGGCTTTGAGAAGCTGCAAAGCCTTCTGAAGTGTTTGAACAAACTTTCCAGCTGCAAGGATTGCTTAAAAGAATTATTCTATGATACTCAAACAAGAGGAGTTGATTTGAATACAAATCTTGAAGAGATGAATGCTTTCTTCAGTCTGCACAGAATTATGAGTCATCATAAGTTGCCAGGACTATAAAATTATTTGAAGATGTAGTAAAGTTTCCTAAATCATGAACATCAGAAGATTTGAAATCCTGGGAGCTCTTTACATTTCAATACTGAAGGAAATCAGTTAGAAAAGTCATGGAAAATTTCATTAGTTTTGGATCCTGCAAAAAAGAAGTTTCCAAATGCATAGCATATGAAGAAAATTGGTAGATGGCATATGAGGAAACTCAAAGGAAACAATTTCATCAAACAATACATAAAAGGAAAGCCAAATCCATGTGGATCATGGTAGCCAGCTAAATCTGGTTATGTGTATCAAATACATCTTTATACTATAAGAGAAAATTCAATTCTTCTATTGAGTGAAAATGTAATTTTGAAGTTAATCCAGTGTGTGGAAGGAACAGGATAAATTATAAGCTTTGAAAGCATCTTCAAAGCAATCAAACTCCTTCAAAGTCTTCAACATAGTCAAGCAACATCATCATTGTCTACCATTTACACATTCATACATTTAATGCAATTTTTTGCTTTAACTCTTTATAGATAACTGCTAATCCATTCAACAAGTGAACCATGTCATTAATTCAGCAACACATATGCAAAAAATTAGTTATGGAAATATATTTCACACATTGAGACTGAATATGAATAATTGATATAGATTTCTTTAATTTTTTTCCTATTGGTATCAGAGGAATGAGAATAGGGAATTAACTACACAAACTATAAATCTAAATAATTTGCAAATTTGTCAGTAATTTTTGAGACAGAGCAAGCAAAAGTAGCATTTTACATTTACCACTTTGCAGAGGAAATGTGCATTTCCCTACCAGAATATTAAGCACATATTATGATTGAGGCCACATAAGTATTGCTATGTTACTGTAAGATATTAAGTATCCACATTGTATAAGTAAGAGGCGCTGTGTGGTTTTTTTGGCTTCATGAAAATTAATTTTTCTATTACTTTAGCCCCTATTTATGCCAGTGGAAGAAGTTTTCATTCATTTTACACATTAGTTCTTACTGGCAGTAATGGCAACAATTTCATAATCTGCATTGTCAGCACTACACTCTTCTGAAAAATTTATATCATTTTCCATTATTTTGACAAATAGCCCCTTCTACCTTATAATCAAGGATAATTTATTATATCAAATGCAGTACATGGAATCTCTGTAGAAAGGGAAGAGTATCTCACATGATTGAAAAGCTATGTCACACATTCAATACAACCTAGCAACTATTGTGGACAATGATCCTGTATGGGAGATCACTACATTAAAAAGACTGACCACAAGACAATGCTATGCTTGAGATTTAAATAATTGAAGTTTTTTCTGAGTTAAATTGATTGATTATAGTAATTTGACTGAATTAGGTGCAGTCCTTAGAAAATTTACTGGCAACTACAGATTTACTTGTATAGAAAATAGATCATGCACTTAATGACTCTATGAATCAACAAAATTTCTCTACTTGGTAGAAATTTCATAAGATTTCAACTATTCCTTAAACACATTTGCATGATGTTAGTCAAATAAAACCTCTTTAAATTGCTCTAGTTGCTTCAAAATAATTAGTGAAATTTGTACAAATTACTTTTGATTCTTGATAAAATGTATGGTGATAATTAGATTATATGCCAATCAGTCTCAACTACTTGTGCTGCACTAGTGGCAATCCTATGTACAGTGAATTCCAAAATGGACTTAGAAAATTACAATAATATTGAGATGGAAGTGAAAATATGTAGCCATTCAAAGATACACTTCATCATTCCTTAATCTCGAAAATATAATTAATGATTTCAATTTTTGTTTATTTTAACATCTAAAACTTTAGACCCATGCTTTTCACACTGAGCACAGTAAGGTGGCTTTCATCTTAAAAGCATATACTTCCATTTTACCAAATCTTGATTATGAAAATAGAGGTCATCCTGGGCAATTGTGCAGTAATCAACTATCAGGTCTTCTATCACCTTCTCAAGAACGGTATATATATATATATATATATATATATATATGTATATACATGCTGTGTACTGGNATTGTATAAGTAAGAGGCGCTGTGTGGTTTTTTTGGCTTCATGAAAATTAATTTTTCTATTACTTTAGCCCCTATTTATGCCAGTGGAAGAAGTTTTCATTCATTTTACACATTAGTTCTTACTGGCAGTAATGGCAACAATTTCATAATCTGCATTGTCAGCACTACACTCTTCTGAAAAATTTATATCATTTTCCATTATTTTGACAAATAGCCCCTTCTACCTTATAATCAAGGATAATTTATTATATCAAATGCAGTACATGGAATCTCTGTAGAAAGGGAAGAGTATCTCACATGATTGAAAAGCTATGTCACACATTCAATACAACCTAGCAACTATTGTGGACAATGATCCTGTATGGGAGATCACTACATTAAAAAGACTGACCACAAGACAAGGCTATGCTTGAGATTTAAATAATTGAAGTTTTTTCTGAGTTAAATTGATTGATTATAGTAATTTGACTGAATTAGGTGCAGTCCTTAGAAAATTTACTGGCAACTACAGATTTACTTGTATAGAAAATAGATCATGCACTTAATGACTCTATGAATCAACAAAATTTCTCTACTTGGTAGAAATTTCATAAGATTTCAACTATTCCTTAAACACATTTGCATGATGTTAGTCAAATAAAACCTCTTTAAATTGCTCTAGTTGCTTCAAAATAATTAGTGAAATTTGTACAAATTACTTTTGATTCTTGATAAAATGTATGGTGATAATTAGATTATATGCCAATCAGTCTCAACTACTTGTGCTGCACTAGTGGCAATCCTATGTACAGTGAATTCCAAAATGGACTTAGAAAATTACAATAATATTGAGATGGAAGTGAAAATATGTAGCCATTCAAAGATACACTTCATCATTCCTTAATCTCGAAAATATAATTAATGATTTCAATTTTTGTTTATTTTAACATCTAAAACTTTAGACCCATGCTTTTCACACTGAGCACAGTAAGGTGGCTTTCATCTTAAAAGCATATACTTCCATTTTACCAAATCTTGATTATGAAAATAGAGGTCATCCTGGGCAATTGTGCAGTAATCAACTATCAGGTCTTCTATCACCTTCTCAAGAACGGTATATATATATATATATATATATATATATGTATATACATGCTGTGTACTGGAATACAAATCTAAAAACCTTTATCTAGCAATTAGATGTATATTTTCAATATTTATATAAAATGTATTGAAATCCGCATTTCATAAATTAAGAATAGTGTATTTCAATCACCTGAATATGCTACAAAAATTATGTAGAAGTATTGTAACCAGTAATGAATCCATGCCTTGTGTTGAAAATGTTTTCGACTCACTTGAATGCATGCAAGTTGTACTGGTATGAATTCCTCAAAAATATAACATGATGTTGTTGAGAAACACAGTAAGGACAACTAGTTACAAAAGGTCTGCCTCTACCAATTACTGGCTTAAGCAATTTGGAAAAAGATTGGTTTACCGAATTTTTCAAATTTTTTTCAAATATATTTTCAAAATGATATATGATTGTTTTTTAAGGGCAAATACAACATAGCAAAAACAATCGCTTAAAACACTTTTTATATGCATTCTTAAGAAAATATATGTTTGATAAAATGCAAATAGCCCCAAAATCTAACAAACATTTCCTTTGAAGAAAAGCAGCACTACAACGCACATTGCTTCACCATTCAGAAAGATTTCGTGACAGTAGAGAAATGCATGCCAATTTAAAGTAATCGCTAAAAATATTTTTTATGCCATGTATTAAGATAGCAGGTGAAATCAATTTTCGTACGCCATCGCGCGATAGAAATATTCCTTAGCAAGAAATATTTCGTGTAATGAACATTTTATGATGTTGTGTATCATATATATAGTACCAAATTTCAAACTTAGTAGAAATCTGTCTATACAAAGCTTAAGACATCTAAAGAAAGGTAGACATATCATCTCTATACTACCTTTTAAATGTTAAATTTTACCATGATTTA
This sequence comes from Hofstenia miamia, assembly GCA_900660155.1. Taxonomy (NCBI): domain Eukaryota; kingdom Metazoa; phylum Xenacoelomorpha; order Acoela; family Hofsteniidae; genus Hofstenia; species Hofstenia miamia. The sequence goes on along the minus strand of CABFPE010000659.1, from coordinate 391,232 downwards.
TTTAATTAATGATTTTAAACTACTTCATCAGACAGGTTCTTTCAATTCATTGTGCTCAAATTTGATGTGGGGATTCAAAAGAGTCACAGGCACAATACGCTATGTTTCATTGAATGTTTTATTTTCTTAAAGAAACTACTTCAATAACTTTGTTGGTTACTTAATATCATACTTGTCAACGAGCCGAGCTTCTAACGAGCCGAGCCGATNGAGCTTGAGCACAGTATTTGATATACAACCAGCTCAAAACGAGCCATTTTAGGCAAAGCAAGTCTATAGTTCTGCTTGTTAATTTGATTATGGAGATTTTTCTTAGTTTTTGCAGTCAGTATGCCTTTCCTATAATCATATTTAAGAAATGTTTATTAAATAATAGGAAGAACTATGTAAAAAATTCTTTGGGGACAATATTTTTAAAAACATACCGAGCTAAAACGAGCCTCATTCAAAGATTTTATGTGGCGAGCCTAGCCGAGGGAACATACACAAAATTTAAAAGAGCCCAGCCGAGCTTGGAAATTTCGGCTCGTTGACAAGTCTCCTTAATATATATAAAATCTTTCCTTGCACTTTTGGATAAAATAATTCTATAGTGAATATTGATTTATTAATATTTCGGTCATATTTCTTTGTGAATGTTTAAACATTTTTTTAGCTATTGCAACTATTTGTATGGATTGGCAACAAACAGACTAAGTTTTACAACATCAAAAATTTATCTTTGCGGCTTTGTCTTTGATGGTTTTCCTTGCATCTCTCATTATCCTATTTTCTTCACAGTTACATTAATACCTTCTGGAAAGGAGCATACTACCAATGCCTTGTAAGAGAATTAATATTACATGCAAGTAATGAAATATTATTTAGCTATATTTCGGAAGTCGAAAGAAAAGTTTTTCTCAAGTTAGAGAAATTGATAAAAATTAATGGCGACGTTTTGGTAGGCGAAATAATTCTCTTTTAAAAATCATTAGAAATTATAGTGCAATTGTTTCTACAAAAAATTCCCTTTGAGCAAAGCTTACCTAGATATTTCAATGTTTTATCATTTTTGCTATTCTAAAAATAATTGCATATCAAGCATAAAATACAAATGAATGATCAAAAATATATATCTATAGCCAGTGCTGTAACCTATATAAGTAAACTGGTGGTTGTAGAGTAATATTTGCATTTCATCTTAGCATATATACATATATATATATTTCAAAACAGTATTTATTATTTTTAAAATTTACATGCGAAAATAATTTCAGATAGTGTTAGTTGAGTAATTTTTTTCTTAAGCGTTTGAAATTTGAAGATGTTAGGTGTATATTTGCATTACGGATTTATTCCAATTTTTTAAAAACTCCAACTTGAATATTTCTCTATCATAGTCCATATAATATGAAATAATAACCACATTTAATATAATAGGCTTTCTTATAATAGATGTTTTAGATTTGTTGTTTTGCTACTGAAGAATACCAACACTATCCATTGTTCCAATGCCAATTTAACTGCATCGATAGCAACATATCATATTTGACAGTGCAATCGGCAAAGCTGGACATAATAAGTGAAAGTACGTCAAAGTTCTGGATCATATATACAATCCATAAGTATATATAGGCCTATATATATATTTATATATATATATATAGGATCTTATCCCTCATCTTACCCCCAGTATCAGTTGACGTGAATAATTGTTCGGTTAAATGTCAATTCATTTTCTATTGTTAGGGTTAGGGTTAGGGTTAGGGTTAGGGTTAGG
>CABFPE010000659.1:350366-373169 GCA_900660155.1 Hofstenia miamia | reverse complement strand
AAAAAAATGTAAGGTAATGTGGGAAAGTAAAAACTAAAAAAGTAAAAAAATGCAAACTAAATTAGGCCACATAAATAACACAAAAACTAGTAAAAGTACATGCATGACATCAGTAAAACACCCACGGCAATATCCACGACGTCTCAGGTCAAAGGCCACCCCTCTCGACCAATCACAAAAAAGTGGAACAGGCTGGACTCCCCCTCTCGACCAATCAGAAAAAAGTGGTACGGCCTACGACCCACCTCTCAACCAATCAGAAAAAATTGGCACGGGGTACGAGTCCCTTCTACTACTAACAGTTATTTATATAATAAAAGAAAAGGAATTCAATAGACAGTTAGAAAAACGGATGCAAAATCATAGAAACACAAATAACACAAATCATCACAAGCTAAAGGCCAATGCAAAGAAGTATAGTGGAGAAGCAATTCTAAAATTACTACAAGCTGAGAAGGGTGTGTAGCATAATTCTTCAAAATAGCAAATATAACAATGGGAAGAAAAGAAATAATGATGTATAAATAATTTGATATTTGAAATAATATGCTATTGATGATTTTTTATGTTTTTGATTGTATGTCACCAATATGTTTTATCAAAGATCTGAGGACAATACATTCCTCATTAATTTTAGCTAACCACACTGAGATGTGGGAATACAACTTACTATAGGTGGCAGGTAATTGTTGTGATTGCTGAAATATTGAAAGCATGTTGATAGAAGTTAGAATAAATTGTTACAGCACAGTGTTAGTAGTGGTCAGGATTCCATGGCTACCATGATTCTAGGTGTGTAGTCCCTGATTATGAAATGTACTTAAGTTATGAATACAGATAGGGGTTTTTCACAACTGTTCATTTAGGTGTCTATTGATCAAGGTCAGTTTGCATATATTAACAAGTTTGATATAGGCTAGTTAGCTGAACCTAGAGATTAACTATATCTGTTTTAGATCCAAATTGTTGACTATAAGTGACTGATAATAGACCATTATTAATTGATTAAATGTAGGATAGGAAGCTACCAAATTATTATAAGTAATGGTTATGGCTTTTGGCATTGTGATTAATTATGTTCAAAATTTCACTCAAAACTATAATAGAAATAATTGTTCATTAGCAAACAATATTTTACATGATAGAGACTATATTCTTGATTTAAAATAGCCAAATATTTAATTGTTAGGAACTGTAGGTTTACTTTAAGTCTAATAGTCATTAAAAATATCAAAGAATTATGAAAAAATTCTCTTCAAAATGCTACTTGAGTAGCTAATATTTTAGAAATAATGCTAAATATTACATATCCCTTGAGGTGTAGAGTTAAAATGAATTTTGATTTTGCTAATACGTTCATTTTAGAGAAATGGAGGTCATCAGTGTTGAATGAATGCAATTTATGGAAAACATCCAACAGAAGCAGCATACTGAATAGAACTGAAGAAAAGCATGCAGATTCAAAACTTCATCCAAAGATTTCAGCAGATCAAACACCTAAGCTCACTATGTTGATTGAGAAATCAGTTAAAGTGAAACGTATGTTGAAGTTTTTGCTTGAAGACCAAAAAACCAGCCCATGTCGTACATCATATGGTAGTTTTGAATCATTATCTGTAAATACTAGTACATCTACTTCTGGAATGATAAGATCATTTTCTGCTGATAGTCTTTCAAGCCCAAAGGCTGCAGAACAAGTAGTTAAATGCAATGCATCATCAACAGTGACAAGTAGCATTTCCTATTCTCAACAACAAAATGAAAAATTTAAGAATGAATGCCCAATTAGGATTAGCTATTCCCAAAAACTCCAATCCATTATAAGTGAACAGAATTGTGGTAAGCTTTTTCAATTTTAATTTTTTGTATTTTAGAGAGTAACAGATATATTTATTACTATAACTATGCAAATATTTTGGGCCCAAACTTCATAGGGCTTGAATCATGAACTCAATCCATTGTAGTAAAATTAGGGAAATAAAGCAATATCAAAGACCAAAGTTTGAGCAATACATTAACGATCATTAAGGAATTGAACTGCTTGCTATTGCCATCAACCAATGAAAAAATACTAAAATCATATTTATAGCTACTTACAATAAAATGACTAAAACAATAAATTATATTCCAATAAAACAATGCTTGCCAAAGTATTTTATGACGCTTGCATTCTGGGGCATATTCAGTTATCATTTGCCATTTGCTTGTAGCTTTCTATGCTTGAAGAAAATTCCGTTCTTAGAATCAATTGATTTGAAAAAGCTGCAGTTAATATGCAATCCACTACATGTCTGTTGGATAATTACTAATGCAATTTGTGATATATAAACGTTTTTGTAGATTTTCCACTGTATGATAAGTTATTTGATAGTATTTAAATTAAAAATTGGTGATAACTGCAATAAATAGAAAATATACGTCTTATTCCAATTCTATCAAAACCTTTTACAGTAAGCTTATTACCACTAGAAGTTTTTTAAAATGTGTGATGATTACAAAAAAAATTTTAAGCACCTATAACTTGGAGACTAATGAAATTATTTAAAATCTAAAAACACCACAAGATAGAGAATTGTCTCTTCTTTTTCAACTTATATTCACGGCCTTGCTTTGTCCTGTCTGGCACGACAGCCTCTAAGTTTGTGCACTGCGCGCCTGGGCAGGATCACACAGATTGTCTTCAGGGTAATTGCTGCATTGTCTGAACACTATACATAGAAATAATTTGAATATTTTTACAAAAATCGTGATTTCTTATAGAAAAAATATTTGTTTGCATGTAATTCAGACATAAGAATGGCTTAGCAGTAATCTTCATCATAGCATGAGTGCTCCATGCCCCATAGATGTGTCCATGAAAAATGCTTTCACTCTTTGCTTAGAGGCTTGGACAAAATTGTTTAGAAATACGCGCAAATCAAATTGTTACGTAAAAATAACACTAATGGAAATAGGGCTATAATTATAGAAATTGTAAATTACAATTGGAAACATAATCAGAAATAAATAAAAATGATAGTACGCCTGATCTCAAAAAGAAATGATTAAATTATGCCATTTCTTGTGCAAAGTAGGCTATAAATGTTGATGCGTGCACTCATCTATGGTCAGGGGCAAGTAAATGCAACCACCAATTGTAAGCCACTTATAAATATTGTTACAGTGATTGGTGTTATTGTAATACTTATTTGCTGTGTTATACTAAGAACAATATTTTTAATGGCATTTACTTTGAAAAATACTGAGCTCAAAAACTTGAAAAAACATGCAAATTTGTGATGTCATCAAGTTTTTGTCTGTTTTTTTTATAATTTTGTTTAATTCTTTACATATTCTCACATAAAATAAAAATTTCGAACACCTAGATCCTCTCCCCTTATATTGTTTCACCAACTTTGCTCATCTTGGCAATGCATCATAAACAATCACTTTAGTTATAATTTAAGTGAATGGCGAGCATATTTTGAGAATTCGTGTTTTATCTATTTTGTTAGGCTTGGAAATTTATGTTAAGCTTTAATAATTTATGAAAAAACAAAATTTTTTGTACACCAATAACCCAAACTAAAGCTAAATATATATAAAATTAAATATCATTGGCATTTTCTTTATGTTACCATTGTTCAATGATATTTGTTGATTTTTATTCGTAAATATTTCTCGTAAATTATTTGTGCATAAATGTTGAACAGTATAATTAAATATTTTTAACTGTAATTAACATTCTAAAAAAGTTTTGAAAATTTAGCAAAGAAATTAAAATTTCCTGCCAAGTTTTTCAAACTTTATTTGCAAATTTGTTCCAAATATTTTGCAAATTTTCCAAAGATTTGACAAATATTAGTTAAACTTTCAAATTTTTTGCTAAGTGTTTTTTCAAATTCTTAAGAATTTATCAAACATTTGCCAATGAAACTTATGTAAAGCAATTAGTTACTAACAACCGTAGTTATTTCAATAGCATTTGATCAAACTACTTCCATAGTATACATTGCAGTCTATACATCTAGCACACAGAATCAATACTACTGATGGAGTAATGGTCTAAAGTAAAGAGAGAGAGAGGGAAATTTATTTATCACTAGCAACCTAGCAAGTGGGTTGAATAATATTGATACAAATACAAAACAAATCACAAAAAAACACTAACTGCTAACAGTTACTAAACACTAAATACTAATAGTTACTAAACACTAACTACTAACAGTTACTAAACACTAACTACTAACCATTACTAAACACTAACTACTAACCATTACTAAGCACTAACTACTAACAGTTACTAAACACTAACTACTAACAGTTACTAAACACTAAATACTAATAGTTATGATACATCTTACTGATCTATGCAGGAATCAGAGATTTTTCAAATCTTGATGTATGACATGACAATATTCTATCGCGGATATCACAGAGATCATACTCCAGTGACCAATGACTTGGCATTAAGTGATGGAGACAATGATCCCCCTTCAGCATATTTGCAAACAATGTGTTGCACTGAGACAGTGGGCTAACCACATTGACATGTTACTCAGCACTACAATTTCAAACTAATATGATATTTGCCATTATACCAATTTTGCTTGTATATATTCTGTACCAATATGTTCAAATTTTTTGCCATTATACATTATAATTTAAACATTAAAGCAATTAATCAAACTGAGCAAATCAAATTACGAATCTAAGGTAAAGCATTACTTCAAACTACTAAAGAAATCTAGCCAAAAACAGAATTTTCTTAATAAAAGTATTGGGAGATTCAAAGGAACAAATATTAGTATTGAAGTAATTAAATATGAAAATAGGACATATAAGAACAAGGATATCGCAAATATTTTAAACAGAATTTTTGAAAATTGGGGTAAATTCAATTTTAATTTGAAGAAAATAGAAATTTTTCAACCCATCAAACCAGTATTAAAAATAAGCCGCTTCATTTAAACTTAATTTCCTATTAAGAACTTAAAAATTTTGAAAATAACCTAGATAATAATAATAAATGTTGTGGTTCCTATAACCCACCATATTGGATAATTAAAAAATATTTTTACATTTTTTGTGAATACCTGCTTGTAGCATTTAATCAAAGTATTATAAATAATGATCTTCCAATTATTTTTAAAAAATCAGATATTTCACCGTTATTTAAAAGAGGAGACCTGCTAGATCCCATGAACTATCGACCAATTAGCATAACAAACCCTTTCTCAAAAATATTTGAAAAACTTTTAGCTGCACAAATGTACGAGTTTATTAATGAGAATCAAATTTTATCAAATAATCAATTTGGAGTTCGACCTAAGTTCAGCACATCTGATTGAATTTTATCAATCACAGGAAAAATTCAATTAAATTTAAATCAAAATTTGTTCACAGTGGTAGCTTTACTTGATTGAAGTAATGCATTTAATCTAATGAAATCGATATTTTAAATGAAAATTTAAGGCAAAAAGGTTTTAGTATTTATTCAATAAATTTTATTATGAGTTTTCTAAGCAATCAAAAGCAACAAGTAAAAATTACATTTTTTCAGAATATACTTTAACAAACTTAGGCGTACCACAAGGAACTGTATTAGGCCTCATTCTATTTGCATTATACGCAAATGACATTTCAAAATCCTTTGAAAACGGAACTATTTATCAATATGCAGATGATAATTGCATATTAGGAATGCAAAAAATTCATTTGAGGTAATCAGACATTTGACAAAATATATTAAAAATCTCAACATATTTCAATTGTGTAAAAATTAATTCTGACAAAACTCAATTTATCATCTTTTCATCCAAAGAACAAAGAAAGTTTACTGAAAATATTAATATTAATGTTTATGACACTAAAATAATTCAAAGCACATGTGTAAATTACCTTGGTGTACTAATAGACAATGACTTAAAATTAGATAACTTTCTTTTCCAAAATTTTAAAAAGATTGCACTTGGAGTCAAATATTTTTACAGTCTGCCTCATGTAGGAAACTCCTCCCATGTAGAACTAATTAATTCATTTGTGCTGAGGCAATTAAATTACTGTGCATTTCTCTTTCAAGGCATAACATCTTAAGACGTTGATCACTATCAAAAAATTTTAACTGGTCATTTAGAACACTGAATTATTTTGAAAAGCATTAGTCTATTACACAATTAAGATCATCATATGATATTTTAGTATCAATCTCTATGTATGCTTCATAAATTTATTCATTAATTAAGTTCACTAAGATTTCTCAATAAATACATTACAATCAATAAAAGGAATAAAATATTTTTTATTGTCAATAATCGTCAAGATGCATTTTCCTTCAGATGTTCAATCTTATGAAATGAATTAAGTTTCAATATAAAATGTGAGAAAAATTATAAGCACTTCAAGAAAAAAATCAAACAAATTTTATTGAGTAAATAAAAATTATTAGGCATAGATAATAAACTCAAGGCCTTTATATACATATTAGCAATAAGTTTGCTTTAACTCTTATGTTTGATGTAAAAATCATTTCTTGTATGATAATAAAAACTACAAGGACAAAGGCAGTTATTTAGTAGTAATAATTGTGTATTGAAATTTTGAATAAATTATTCTTATATATAAATATTTTCCGGTAATTGTTTACAATTCTAACCAATGAAAAGTCTAAATGGGGAGTATGATTGCCTGTGATATCACTAAATTTTTAAGCTTGTTAAATGTGTTTGATTATATTAATGCAATTCCAGGCAATGATTGGCTTTTGCGTAGAGCCTTTAAATTTAAGAAATAATTGTTTCATAATGAAGTTTTTTAGAAACTTTGTTTAATGGTCATTCAACTCAAAATGGAAATTCTGCAGTAATAACAGTAAATTCAGAAATGTGTCAAAACATTGTAACTCCTAATTTCTCGTAAGTAATTTACAACATGATTATAGAAATTTATTATAATTTTCAATTCAATGTATAAATATTAGAACAAATATCTTTTATAAAATTTCTTTGAAGAAGAAATTTATAGTCTTTTACTAGACTATATCACAGATGTAGGACCGTTTTTGAAAGGTTGAGGGTCCACCTAAACTTGTAACGGATTTTTGATAGTGTTTCATAAAATATAATATATGAAAAATATATCTTTAGGTGTTATTGAATAAAATAAATTTTCTTAAAATATTTAAAAAACTTCATTAAGTATTCATGTATAATATATAATTAATCAACATAACAGTCAAATTTTCGCATGCATAGAAAGCATACTGTGAATAGATTAAATTTTTTTTCTAACATCAAAGAGTAGGAGACGGATGTGAAAGATAAATTGTCTACTATTTGCACGGATGCGACACGTATTTTTATTCTTGAATGAATGATGTCATCTGCAAATGTGAAGCAACCATAATCACACTTCTGTATTGTATTAGAAAACACGCCTATGTAATTTACAGATTTTACCCAAGTTCTTGTGATAGATACCACAATTCAATAGTTGGCGAATATTATTTAAAACAAATCCATGACATTTGCGATATAGGCAATAATTTAAATATCTGGTTGTTAGCTGTGAAAAGTAAGGGAAAAACAAGCATGCTTAAAACTTTCTTAATGTTCCTTTTATTCTGCAACTATTCATCCACTTTGTTAAGCAACCACTTTCTGGATGCGACACTCAGATAAACAGAAGAAATCCAGGGTGCATGCAGTATGCACAAAATCATAAAGTTATTAAGGAAAAACCACTCAAATGTACTTGTATTAAGTAATTTGTTATCGAATATCTTTCCAAAATGCTCAGTATAAACTACCAGAACATAACTTTAAGAACTTCTTGCAGTCTTCACAGAATACTCATTGGATAATATGAAAAATATATTTTAGTTAGTTTAGGGAATATAACAAAAGCCAAATATGTTATTGATTTTTATACCAAAAGAAAATTTTTAATCAGCAGATCTCAAAGCATAGCAATATAAATATATGGAACAAGAAGTTTACTTATCAGATTGTCAAAAATATATTTATAGAAAGATCATGTAGCAAGAGAGGATTCAAAAAAGTGAACTCAAACTTGCTTACTGCTGAAAAGCTCTTGGACGATTCTTAAGATTTTCTTGGAAAATAACTTGCAACAACTTGGCAAGAAGTTTCCCAAGATTTCACAGAATTTAGAAAATATTTTATTTCCATGATTAGCCAAATCATTTTTTGCTAGTATTAGCATTAATGAATTGTTTATAATTATTAAATCTTGCAGAAATTTACCTTAAATAATTTCCTAAATATTTTTTATGACAGCAAGCACACAAATTTCGACAAACCAGAGTTATTTTTTCATTTAGATAGCAACTATAATTTTGAAAATGAATTTTGCAAAACCCAACCATTCAAATGTTTAAATAGTTATTTACGTAGTAGTTTATATACTCTGAGTTAATATAATTATCATGAATAAATTATTCTGAGATTTTTTTGTATTTGCAATTTATAGATGGTGAAACCTAGGAATTTGAAAAAATACTTTTGGCATTGAATTAGTTCTGTTGAAAATTTAGTAGTTATATAATTTCCATATAAACATTGATTGGCATGATATTACTGATTCTACTGCCAACAAATTTATGATCGAATAAAATTTGAAATTTTGACCTACAAATTTTGATATTTTTTATTTAAAAACGAAATTTTACCTAAAAAATTGACCTAAGGATTTTTAAGCTTTTGTAAAATTCGTGTATTCTATACTAATCATAATCAACAAGGTAGTAAGAAACAACAATACAGAACTGCCCATTATTTTATTGTCTTAAGCATGCTTTTTAACGTTGAGAAGAGCCTTTCCATCGAAGCAGGCGAACACTTGCTATTTCCAGCAATCCATATTCTGTAAGATTTAATGAACTCATTATTCAGGAAGTCATGTAATTTATGGATTTCAATTTTCGGAAAAGCATCCAAAATTAAGGTTGATTCAAACTCAAAGTATTTTCTGGATATTGAAGCAATCATGCAAAAAATACTCCTTCCAGAGGAGATGCCAATGAACTCAAACAAAGAATTAATTTCAAGATTTCAAATACTTAATAGTGAATATTTTCCTTAAATTAATCATATTTTACATATTAGCCTTTTTGATTGATTTTTAATTATTGTAATATTGGTAAATAAATTTATTTTAATTATAAAAAAAGTTCAATTCAATTCATAGTAATTTGTGTTTTGCCCTAACTTTGCATTATTACCTCATTGAGACCAGTTTTTGCTCTCTCAACAATGCCACTTTTAGTAATGTATTTTTATAAACATTGCCAAAATATTAAAGTAGTAATTTTTTACTAATGTATGTTTAGTAAAAGCATAATGCAGTTAATCAAGGTTCTTAGCAAGCTTCATGTGTTCATTTTGGATATTTAAACAAATGTTTACAGATTCCATATAATTTCATACTAGTTTCATTCAATAAATGTTGAAAATATTTGAAAGAATACCAAAAAATTTTCTGTTGATTTTTTAATGAAAAATCCAAAGAACTAAGATTTTCTTAAAGGGTGTTCAACGTTTTCCTAGTTAGTGATACTGTTTAATAAGCCAGAAACCTACTTTTGACTTTTATTTTATGTAGTAAAATTCCTTATTTATTTCATCCAAAACATGAATGTATTTAGCTTGACAAAGGTAAAGACTGCAATAATGTCGTCAATTCCCCTCAGGAATCCTGAAACTGGTCAGTTTTTAAATATATATATATATATATATATATATATATATATATGTATATATATAATATTATGTAAACATATAATTAGCTTAATTAATTATAAAGATAGGAGTTTTAAAGAGGTTTCAAAATTCTATCAATAATGAATTTCTGATTCCCTTTAATATTCTATATCGTTGTAATTATCCCACAAAAAACCTGTGCCTCCTTGCTGTGATATCCAACTCACATTGCTTAAAGAATCAGAAATCTATGTCCCTCCTCCGTTTTCACTTACAGTTAATATTCTTTCTTGTGATAGATTTGTGCTTAATTGAAGCAGCATGTATTCAATCTTGAAAAAAATCACAATTTTGACTTCAGTTTTCATTGTAACTTTAAAATGACAGTCAGTTTCTTCAGCTTTATCTATTTTGCACTCAAATTCAGTTGTAGTGCGACTATTTCCGGAAAAAATTCTAGTTTGTTACATTCAAATTTTGTTGTATGCGAATAATCTGAACGTATCATTTAGAACACTTTATATGGGTTAACTATCTAACTTAATATTTTTATAGATATTACTTTTTAATTGTGGAATTCATTTTTCAAATTTGTTGATGATGTAGTGCATACACGGAAATTTCTGTGCTTGGTGTTTACTTTTCTAGCAGGAGGCAGATTTTTTTTTAAAAAATTTTAAATTTTTGCGTCACTTGATCATTTTTACATGTTCAAGATTTTGTGATGACATGGACCTCTCAATGACTGGTATTTAACCATAAGATTATCTCCAACTGTTATATGAATGCAGAAATACTTGATGATAGTAATAATTTTAATCGGATTTTTCTCATTTATCTCAAAAACGCCTCTGTCCCATGTTATGTAAGCCATCAGTGAATTGGAGTGATTCCGTGTTTAACGTACTTTCCTTTACGCTGCTTAATGAGAAAAACTACCAGCATTGCAATGGCAACTTGCAAGAATATTCCTACCTAATTTAGGCCAAATTTTTAAAATTGTTTATTTGTACTGCTAGGATTCTTATATATATATATATATATATATATATATATATATAATATATATGCATATTGGCAAAAAATTTATGATTATTCAATTTTTTAGCAAAAAAGATTTTTTAATGTCAGTGTAGATTTCACATGTGATTTTTTGAATTTGTGCAATAAATAACTATTAATATTATTGAAATTTCATAAACACATTGGAGAAAGTTTTATTCCCCTCCCATTACAACAAAATCTTTACAGGATTTAGTTTATAACAAACATATAACAAAGTTAGTATGCTACAAATTATAAACTGAAATCACTTAGCCAGTCTTAAAGAATTTATTTGGGCACATTCATTTCATCCTATGTCACTTCCATGCCCACTACTTGTTCCAAGATGTGTTGAATTTGGGAAGCAATCAATAGCTCAGTTGTCTGAAAAAGAAAGAGCAGGTAAATTATGAAATTAAAGCAATGTATAAAATTTTTTAATGTACATGTATGTATCAGTAAGTACTTTAAAATGATGCCCCCCAGCAATTAATGTTAAAACTTTAAATATCTATTATTGCTATCTAATAAAAAATTATTTTAATTATTTGTTGCTACTTCATTTTTTCAAGGTTATGTATTTTAAAATTACAATGTCTTGATTCCTACATAAATTATGTCAGCTAAAGTTCCTTAGTAAATATTTTGTATTTAATTCAAATTTTGTTTTGTTTAATTGGATTTTAGATCTCTTAATATCAGATGAACATTTCTGGAAATACCAAAACAAAATTTATTAGTGAATCAATTGAAATATGGAACATCTAAGTCATTAAATACAAAGGAAATATATGATCTACATTATTTGAATTTTTAATGAATAGTTGTTATTTCTCTTTATACAATATGCTTTTGTAGCTTTGTTTGCATAGGGATGTTAAAAATTTGGAATATTTCCTGACTTGCTGAGATCCTTGCCTAACAAAATTTGGATTTCTTCACTGTGTTCAAAAGTTAAATCACCAATATTTTTCACCTAAAATTTTCTAAGAATAAGGAACCTCCATTTGATAGAAAAATGTTCTTCCGTTTTTTGCTATATAAATTCATTTAAATTTCAAGCGTTTATTGATGCATTTCAAAAATTTGTGAGACATTTTCAAAACAGAATTTTGCTGCAAATAAAGTTTTACACAAATGTTGCACTAAATGTTTTGCATATTTATGTGTCCACAAACTAAGTCAAATAGGTTCAATTAATATAACTAAGCTGCTTACTTAAAATACATAAATATTTTTTTCAATGTGATGAATTCAGAAATTTTAGGACTTTTTCTTCTTGCTAGTATGCAAAAATTTACTTTTGTTAATTCATGAGGATGTTGATGTAATTCAGTGCCCAAGAAGATGCTTTTATATCCGTTTTCAAAATGTTGAATTTGTTGATCCATGTACCATATTGATATTTATATTGATGAAATAGTCTATTTTCTAATCCTACTATTATTGTTAAGCATATATCCTTCAATCATTATGTGTACAATGGTACACATGTGCTTATTTACTGCACTGAGATCATAAAATTTATAATTTCTTTAATATTTTAATAATCTTACTCTTGTAATTCACCTAAAATGGTTCAGAAGCGGCGTTTGACAATAGGCCAAAGGTTTTCAAAACGATGGAGGCTTGCCAATGTGGGGACTATTCCAACAACTAGATACGCAATTGTGCAAAATGTTTCCTGGCACAATTTGACACATGTGGTGGGGTGTTATTCTGCTAGAAGATGCCATCCTCTGTTGGAAACCACTCTCATATTTGCTGCCTCACATGTATGTCAACAATGTCATTCAAATATTCCTCTGTAGTGAGTGTCCCTTCAATGGTATGCATTCTCCCACTGCTTCAAGCAGAAAAGTAAGTCCATACTATGAGAGAGCGGGTGCTTGAAGGTCTTCACATAGTGATCATCCATCATTGCATGACCATTCACAACACGGATATATTGTTGGCAATCATCCTGAATCATTACCTATTTTCACCACTCCAAACAACGTGAGAACATGGGTTAACCATCTGATCACAGTGTGTCATTGCCCAAGCCATACAATTTTGTTTTTGATTGCTGTCAACATGGGCCTTCTTTTGGGTTTTGCACGTGAAATTCGGTGTTCAGCAAATGCTTCTGAAATATTAGAAGACAGAAATCGCCGCTCACTCCCATTTCCTCTGCAGCGCACTTGCTGATGATCTCGGACTAGCAAGAGCCAATTGATGCATATGTCTATGATGGCCGATGACAGGTTGCTTCTCTTGATGGTCCTGGCGCCGATGAAATGATTAACATCAAGATTGCGACCCGATTTCAGTGTACATTTTTTCCGTATTTTGCTTCAACGTAAAAAATTGAAACCTGACGGCATTACAGCCGTTCACCTTCAATTTACACTAAATTGATTGTACAATCGATATTACGGGGCGCTAATGTATATATATAGTCAGAGAATACCAAGTTTGTGTAAAATCATTTATTGTGTCATTACACAATTGGATTTGTGTTGTAACACATAATATACAGTTGTTGTTGAGGTCTTACATTTGAACTGATATTAATAATTTTAAATTCTCTATATAATTATTAAATTTGATACTATTAAAATTTATCAAAGTTTTATTAAAATTTTACCAAAGTTTTACTAATTTTAATTGATATTTGATCAAAATTTTATAGAAAATCTATTAAATTACTTTGCAAAAACTTGCATAAAAAATTAAAAAATCAATAAAAAATTAATTTTTTTAAAAAAAATTTCCATTTCGATCAACATGGGTTATGCTTAAAGGAAACGAGCTTAATTCCTTTATATAACAACTTAGATTTACGGACACTTCAGCGGACTGATACGTGCTAAATTGCTAATATGCAAATAAGCTAAATGCCTATCCTTATCATTCACTATCAGTTCATTGTGCAAATCTTAAAGTCCTTAGAAATCGCAGTTGAGGTACGAAACACTGAAGACATTTTGATGTAGACACATTTCGTACAGAAAAACAGAAAATCCTTGTAAAATTGATTGATAGAGTGCAGACATTTGTTTGTAAAGCCCGTACATTACTGGCTAAATTGGAGCGACTTCTTACAACTAACAAATGTATAACTCAAGTCGCTTTGATGTTAAATTTGCATGTTCTACAGAGTAATTACACTGTCATCACGTACACTTTGCATTTCGCAAGTAGCTAGCAAGGTTATATGCCTCAGCATAAACTCGAACAATCAATCAGGTACATCGCTAGCCACAGGAAACCTGCACAAACTAGAATGAATCACGAAATTTGTAAAAGGAGTCTTAAATTAATATGGATTTTGCAATATACAACCATTATCATTAATACAAAGTAATATGAGCTTATTAAATTTATTCTAAGTGCATGAAAATTTAAACATCATTAAATTTTAGTGTAGTACATTGTAAATATTATTCCCACAAATTTTGTATTCTGATGATGATTTTCGAATCGAAACCGGTAAACATTAAATTGAGCACAATATTATACACATATATATATATATATATATATATATATATTATATATATATACAGTATATATATGTATAGGAAAAGGTTAATAAAAAATTATGGCCTGTTTGTCTTTTCCTTCAAAGTGTCTTGAAGGCTTATAGTGTCTTTGGCCGTTAGATTTTTGCAGGAATTTAATGGCGACTATCAATTTCCTTATCAAAAAGGTTTCTCAAACTAAGGGAGTCAACTAACTGCTCATGCTTTAATTCACTTTTAACTAACAAACTAAAAACGATTGGTGATTGCAATTTCAATGAAGATATGAAAGTGATCATATTTACAGAGACTGAAGCAAAGAGCGATCAGAAATCGTCAACTTTTCTTGTGACATTAGGAATCCCTCAATGAAGATCAGCTTAATACTTATACAAGTAGTATTATTTTGTATATTGATCTGTAAGACCCCTTTGCCAGAACCTTAAGTGAGATTAGCATATTTTAACACAAATTTCATTGAATAGTTTTATGCTACTTACCTTCTCCCTGGTGAAGAAGTTCCTTGTAAGCTACTAATCCATCAAATTAAATACCAAAAACCTTTATCAATTCAATAATATATTTTAAAATGGGTTAGTGTTCTACCATAATTTAAGGTAATTATTTGTCTTGATTAGAGATCTTGGAAACCAATAATAAAAAAATTAAACAAATCTTTGATTTCAGATTTAATAATTGGATTATTGATGTGTTATTATATATTGTAGAACTTCTTAGTAAATAACAATATATTTTTGACACCAGTAATTATTAACTAAACTCTTTTCATCAAAAGGAGGACTTTTGAGTATTAGCTTGGTAGTCAGACTACTGAGCCGCTGTACTTCATGATAACCTCAGGAAGGAATAACATTAGCCTGTCAAGTTCATTCAAGAGTTCAATAGAATTTCAGTATAAAACTGTAGCAAAAATCTTAATTGCCCACTTATACAGTAAAATAGTGTTTATTGCAGAACTTCAGAAAACCTGTCCAACAACATATTAAAATGGTACATGATGTGGGATATCTTGAATAACAGCAAACAATGTGGTAAATACCCCTGGGCTTCATTAAAATTCATGACATAATTAGTTGCCATTTCTCACGTTACAAATTGCAATGGAAGGATTTACCCTCGCAATCCTACAATATATATATATATATATATATATAAGCGAATTGCCATATCAATCATTATGGGTTATATTGCTGTGGCATTTGACCACACTTAGCTTTTAATAATATATAAGTAAGCATAAAAATAAATATATTTAAAAAACTTTCCGTCGATAATTGTACCTCTTCACGTACAAGATGTAAATTTGAGCACGCATTGTTGGTGAAATTTCAATAACACGGACTATATTTCAAACTATAATGATAGTGCTTTTTCAGTGAAAATGTATTGTGTGTAAATCTGGAGTTGTATTAATTTGATTGGCTAAATGAATCTGTTGTAAATTCTAAGAAAAAATTGGGAATTCCAGGAATTTTACAAAGTTTCCAGGAAATAACATAAAAAGCACGCTTTAGACAGGTAACTGTTCCCAAACTGTTGGTCAGTACTGTATATATATATATATATATATATATATATATGTATATATATATATATATATATATATATATATATAATTTGTATGGAATCACATCGCATTTGCCTTCATAATTCATTGATGAACTACAACTGATAAATTATTATAAATATCATTTCGTATAAATCAGTAGCTCTTGTTTTCATTTCCATGTGATTCCTAGCAAAAACATAGAATCTGTTTCAGATTATTTTATTTACTTTTATTTTTCCAAATTCAAAGTGGACCATCTCAAATAAACATATTGAGACTAAGCACTGCTAAGTACTGTATTCTGAAAAAAGTTATGATTTGAGTGCAGCTGATTATATGGAATTGGTCATAGACATTTAATGATATTTTTTAGTATCTTTAGTAAGAGAGGGACCTCTGGAGCATCCTAAAGAAAATTGACAATGATCTAAAACATCTTTGCAGCACTCCATGAGCTGTAATTTTCATTCAAATATTGCTTATTTCAATCTCAATTAATTTTTTGAAAAAGACTAGAATTATATTGAAGTTAAGTTCAAGATTACAATTTTTATACTGGGAGAATTTTTTGAAATTTAGGGTATAAGTATTTAGATGATTACCTTAATGCCATTGAGCAGTCCTCATATTTATGGTTAAAAGTTAATATGAGTAGAGATGAAGCCGTTGCTAGCCTGAATTCTAAAGCTCCCGGATCATTTATAATTCGAAAAAGTACTACATTTGATGGAGCATATGCTTTAGCTGTCAAGTTTGAATTTAGTGAATCACAGCATCAGATAAAGCACTATCTTATTAACAACACTTCAAATGGAGTTCAACTGATTTCATCTAAAGCAGAACCTTACTTCTGTAAGTCCAGGGTATTAATTTATTTATATATTGAACCATTGCAGATATAATCATACATATAAACTGGTAAAATATACTTCAATGGACATGTATGAACAGGTTTTCCTCATATGTTCTCAACTACTAGTATTAATGTACNGTATGTTGATACATTCTGCACTACCGCACCTAGATTTGCTTTGATTTCAGAAGATGAAGAGAATGGTTGATTGACGACGTAATGGTGAATGAGACAGTCAGTCTGAGGGGTTATTAGTTTTGGTCTTTTGCAGTTGCTGATAGCGAGTAACACTTCTGGATACCGAAGATACCAACGCGCCCATTCTAACAGCTATAGCACGATAATTGTACCTCTTCACGTACAAGATGTAAATTTGAGCACGCATTGTTGGTGAAATTTCAATAACACGGACTATATTTCAAACTATAATGATAGTGCTTTTTCAGTGAAAATGTATTGTGTGTAAATCTGGAGTTGTATTAATTTGATTGGCTAAATGAATCTGTTGTAAANTTATGGTTAAAAGTTAATATGAGTAGAGATGAAGCCGTTGCTAGCCTGAATTCTAAAGCTCCCGGATCATTTATAATTCGAAAAAGTACTACATTTGATGGAGCATATGCTTTAGCTGTCAAGTTTGAATTTAGTGAATCACAGCATCAGATAAAGCACTATCTTATTAACAACACTTCAAATGGAGTTCAACTGATTTCATCTAAAGCAGAACCTTACTTCTGTAAGTCCAGGGTATTAATTTATTTATATATTGAACCATTGCAGATATAATCATACATATAAACTGGTAAAATATACTTCAATGGACATGTATGAACAGGTTTTCCTCATATGTTCTCAACTACTAGTATTAATGTACTTTTCTAGTTTCTAGAATCAAATACTTTAAAAACAGATGTTCAAATTAGGTATTAAAAATTTATCAGTCTAATTTTTTAGGAATTCCCCCACTCAATTAATAAAACAAACTAAAGCAAGGCAAAATATAAACCAATCTCACATATTAATGTTGTTAATATTTATTGTGGAAAATTGTATTAATGTGAATATTTTGAAAATTTGATGAACTGACTTACCATTGTAGTTATTACCTCCACCCTATTATCCAGTGTGAAATTCATCATGAAAACACAAAACTTTAAAAAACAAAGCGCATTTTATGTTGTAAGGTCAGTGAGAGTCATTTTGCAAATATTCATTCACTAAATCATGATAAATAATCGACCTTCTATTTGCTTCTAGATCTGTTTTGAAGAAACAAACCTTCAAGAGCAATATAAAGTCGAATATTCATAGAGATATTTTTCTATTGGCTTATACCTTTAAATTAGGTTTTTTTAAATAGACACAGTGTTGGAAAAACATAGTTGCTATCAGAAAATGTGAATGTTCGTTCTGTTTCCTTGGGATTATCACAAACAATGCTTACTGAAACATAATAAATTTTCAAGATACTATTGTTTCTATTCACAAAATGAAAGAGCTTTTTTTCAGAAACTTAAATTCAAAATATGCATTTATGTGAAGACTGTGGCAAAATGGCAATCTTAATTTTTTTATTTTAATCCATGCAAGCAATGTAAGAAAAAAGCAACTGTGATATATTTTGACAGTTACAAACAATGAATGTAACATATTTCACGCCCAAAATTTGCAGACATGTTTATTGGGGGATGTGCACACTATTTTTCACTTTTTCTTGAATGATATGCACACAATCCAATCTGTAGTTGCTTTGGAAAACAGTCATATTGTATTACTTGTAGATTGTTGCATTTTCTCTAAATGTGTCCTCTAATCTTTACATTTAGCTTTACACATGGTTTTTCAAGGGCATAAGCAAATGTTCTACTCCCTTATATGTAAAGAATATTTGAAATTAAAAATGCTAGTGTATTTAGTATTCATATATTGACAATTTTAAAAAATGTGACTGAATGGCATTGTAATATTCATGTAAAGTTTCTAATTAAACTAAATGAATATGACAACCCTTGTTAAATATTAAGATAAATATTCTGTAAAAATTGTTATGGGATACAAAATTTCTGCTGTTAGGAAACAAATTTTGAAATCATACAATAATGAAATTTCTGTAATCTCATCTGAAATTCAGGCCCTATCAACTAAAACCAAAGGCATATCACATTTGAATAAGCACAATCAATCATATCATTCTTTTGAATTATTTATTTAACCATGGAACATGTAGGTTTTCTCAATATTAATACCAATGTTTTTCAAACTATGGCTATATGTGATCAAACTCAAGACATTTTCTGAAAAAAACAACTAACTCAGATTCATTACATCATTCATTGAGACTAAATTCTATTTATATGCAAATGCAGAACAACATTTGAAGTGACAAAGGCATACTTATTTGTTTCCTTCAAAGAATATTCCCAAATACTAAAAAACAAAAGTTTTGCAATTTTATTAAAATCTCACCATTGTAAACATTTGATAAAATAGTTAAAAACAATTTATGCAATTTATGTAATTATTTACTTTCTAAATCTCCGGCATTTCTTTTTTGGTGACCAGCATTTTCAAATGCAATCAACAATCTATGAGTTTATAAAAGATGAATAGTGCATCCATACAATTTACTAGTGTAGCCCTTCAAAACCACCCTTGAATTAAAAAACTAAAGGCACATTACTAATATTTAAGGAGTGGAGAGTTATTTAAATATATATGTTCTTGCCTAAAACTTGTCAACATTACACTCATGCACTTTGACCAATCAAGGAAACTTTTTCTAAATGTGGAAATCTCACTGTTTAATGTTAACTAAGTGGTTTTTGTTACAGTAAATTGTAAATCACATGTAATGATATTAATCTCTTAATTATTTCTAGAATAATTTTTCAATTCCATTAATCTTTTGTGGGTAATAGAATTGCTTTGTGAATCTCCAGAATTCTTTATATGAAGTGTAATTTTTAAACTTTTTCATAACTATTAATGAAATAAAAATTCTTTGAGAAATGCATCAACTCAAATTTTCACTTCAATAGTGCATAAGGCATACAAAGCATGTGAATAGTATAAATGATCCATCAACAGTAGTTAATTACAGAGTACAAACTTTGTGTGTGTGAGTTCATGTTGATAACAAATTTATGCTGTTGTTGAGACCAAACTAAAAAACAGTCCAGCAAACAATTTGTAATTGTAGGAGTAATTGCCAGCTGACCCAAATCTTTGATCAATGCACCTTGGGTTTCACTTTGATGGACAAAAACAATCCTCCATCACAGAAGCACCATCCTGAGAATTATTTTAGTGTCTTTTCTTCATTTAATAAGGCATAGATGACTGAAATTAAAATGGAACCAAGGCTGATCATTAGCAAAATTTACAAAGAATGTGCTATTTATACATGTGCAAAGCAAATGTAAGCAATGAAGTGAAAATCACTTAACTTAAATATAACTAAATAATAGGACTTAAATGTCTAAGAAATTGATAAAGCTTACTATTCCATTCTATATATGCTGGCTTTATTGTGCTCAAGGAATGAGAAACCATTCAGTAAGCCTTCCATCCTGATGCACTGTTGCTTCATTTGGAAGAGCTATCACTGTAATTCCAAACTTCATTATAAGGACATTATTATTGCTTTCCAAAATCAAAAAATTAAGATGATGAATCAGTTCTATGTTAGTGTTCCAATCATTTACTCAAAAATTTTCTCAAACTGGTACAGTACAAAAACGTCTGCAAAGTTATCAAAAAAATCAACCTCAACTGGGAAAATCTTACTCTTAGCTATTTCCTAAAAAATACAGAAAAATCTGAACTAAAAAGTATACAAAGTATTAATCTACTCTTAGTCAAATCATATGCCATAATCTCTAACTTCATCTACATCTAAAACAAATATGAACATAGACATATAAAGTTGCTTTTCTCAAAATGCCACAAACAGCACTAGCTCAAACCACTTTCAAACTTATGAAGTACCTGATCTCACAACAGAATCACCAATATCTGTTTTTTATTTGCTTTCTGCCAATGTTGAAAAATGATAAAGCTACTCCATGAAATACCTGAAATTCTAACTAGCACTCCCATCTGCATAATTTCAATCTTTTTTCTTGGATACAACACTATCAAACTTTGAATTACAAAAACAAAATGTCTGAAACTCACTCAACAAACCTATTTTGAAATGTTCATATAGCTTATTCCTAAGAAGATGAAAAATTGCAAACTATTTCAATCCACATTGGCAGCATCTTGACTTATAGAGAATCACAAAACAACAAATCTGAAAAACAAAGAAACATTTGAATAACACCACTACATACACTTCTAAAAAAATATTTGACATTGAAATAAGCATGCAAAGCTATAGTAAGGAGGAGTTAGAGGCACTAATGTTGTTTCAACAATACAGATTAAAACCTTTCCTTACTCCACAAGAGAAGATGAAATGTTTGTGTTCCTCATCCATTTCTCACCAGAATTTAAGAGAAAATAAGTGAACTTTACACTTAGCACTAATAATAACATTCTGAAAATATAAATATCTTGAAAAATAAGATTGGAAAATATTCTAAAATTCCTATAAAAAGTACATGAAATTTCAAAAATTGAGCAAAAACTTTTTAGAAACTTTTCAAATTTATTTTCAACAAATGTATTGCTGCTTCAGTTATCTTTCTATTGAGCACTATGAGGTGCCAAGAAATTTTTAAAGATAAAATATTATCACATATGTGTATAATGCTAAATAATCAAAGAGTCTTTATCTGTAATGATATGGATGATTTTAGAGATGGAATGCTAAGTAAATCACTGAGTTTGGCACCCAACATGCAAGAAATCTGTTACCTTCAAATCAATTTATTACTCTAGGCAATTTATAATTTTTGAGTTCTAAAATTGCCCATGTAGAATGCTACTTCTCTCAAATTTTAGTGGCAGTTCAACACAAGATCTGGCATTTGATGTCTGAACTACATGTAATAAAATGCGATCTATATTTCTTGATGAACTTCTTCCTGCAGATATCAAACTATCTACAATTCAACAGCAAATCACAAAATTAACTAGTAAAAACAAACATAGGTAGTAATGTTAAAAATGTATCACTATATTTTAGACACAATTTTTAGGGTATTTCTTGAGATTTCAAACTTCTACTAACACATAGCAATGAAAACACAAGATAGCAGTACAGGACACATCTGCACAATAGCAAAATGATATCTGCGACTAAATTTACAAAGTTGATCAATCACACTGCTTAACCTGTCAATGAAAAGAGATAATATAAACTGAGTACCTACTCTTTTTTTCACACTGGGTTACCTCCTCCTTACAATATATGCTCTAAAAATACGTGTGACATGGATTATTCTATTTCAATGTAAAAACTAAGTATGTTGACATCCAATTGGGTATCAAAACCAATTCTAGAGTCCAAAAAGAAGTGGTTATACCAACTTCTACCTTGGTTAATGAATATTTTTCAACAAAAATATTGAAGCTGGTATCATGAGAAAACCAGTTTACAATATAAAATTAGATGCATTTAGTGTGGGGAACAAGGAAATGTTAAAAGCAATTGTAAAGCCATTGTTTATGCTATTCATGATAAAATCTTCTTCACTGCTGAGGATTTTGAAATTATCCTAAAAGAAATCAGTGAAGAGAATTTGAACTAAGATGAGCAGTGGTCTGAAATATTGCATTCTGATTGATTGTTAATTCTAGTTAAGCCATTTATTTACATAAATTTGCAAAATGGCAGTATTCATTCTGCTGCATGCTGTTTGACAATATTTACCATTAAGCCAGTTGCAATATAAATAGCACAAGAAGCTAGCATTGATCACTAATTCCAGAGTGAAAGGATGGAGTTGATAATACTCTATTGTAGTGAATCAGTGCTTAAAAACCAGAGATGTTGATTCAGACCTGCCCTTTTTTATTTGATGTCAGCTATGATGCACTTTATTCAGTTGTTTACCATCACTAGCTTAATTTAATTATTATACATCATGCTGTGGTAGTAATTGTTATTCACATTAGATTATTTTCCTAGCAGTCAATTCTACCTATTACATAAGCCTTCTACAAATATATATATATATATATATA
>CABFPE010000659.1:298992-346018 GCA_900660155.1 Hofstenia miamia | reverse complement strand
AAATTCGGCTCGTTGACAAGTCTGATATATATATATATATATATATATATATGTAAAATTTGACAAAATTTCTTTTCAGAGATGAAAATTTTTTTTCATTCTACTTATATTTAGTAAGCTTTGTTTATTTCATCAATCACTGCTACTGCATGAAGTTAGTTAATGAAGATGCAGTAACCTATACAATGAATGTCAGCTTAAAGATAAAAAAATCTCTGCTTCAACCAATAGTTCAATTTGTAGTTACTCAAAATGGTATTGTTATCACCGATCTAGAAAGAAGGTATGTAAATTATTACTGATGTATCCACCTAACAAAACCTTCACTTTCTGTCTACCTATAGTTCGTCCACTTTACATTAACTTGTTCAGTTACTGGACAACACTTAATTTGTCTCTTCATCTTTTGAAAATCATCATCAATTTCAAGCATACAATACATATATATATATTTTTTTGCATAAATTACTGAGATACATTGATATGAACACAGCACACGCTTAACACTTCGATTTTAAAAATCGTCGTCACAACAACCAAGTGTAACAAATTTTAAATTTTAAAAAGAACAGAGGAATTAAAAATAATGGAGTCTCTTTACATTAAGAGCAAAAATAAAGAGCAATTAATTAATAACCAACTAAGTACTAACATCCTAAAAATGTTTTAAGCGCATGCATATTTATAACTTCAATGTACACTAGAAGTCAATGTAGTTTATTGTAAATTTATATTGCTGCAATTTTGTTATGAGGATGATTTTTAAAATCGAAAGCGTTTAACGTGTGCTGTGTTCATATCAATATATATATATATATATATATATATATATAATNTAACTGCTTTAAATCATTCAAACTAAAATTATATATATACATTTATATATATATATATATATATATATATATATATATATATATATATATATATATATAATATATATGCATATTGGCAAAAAATTTATGATTATTCAATTTTTTAGCAAAAAAGATTTTTTAATGTCAGTGTAGATTTCACATGTGATTTTTTGAATTTGTGCAATAAATAACTATTAATATTATTGAAATTTCATAAACACATTGGAGAAAGTTTTATTCCCCTCCCATTACAACAAAATCTTTACAGGATTTAGTTTATAACAAACATATAACAAAGTTAGTATGCTACAAATTATAAACTGAAATCACTTAGCCAGTCTTAAAGAATTTATTTGGGCACATTCATTTCATCCTATGTCACTTCCATGCCCACTACTTGTTCCAAGATGTGTTGAATTTGGGAAGCAATCAATAGCTCAGTTGTCTGAAAAAGAAAGAGCAGGTAAATTATGAAATTAAAGCAATGTATAAAATTTTTTAATGTACATGTATGTATCAGTAAGTACTTTAAAATGATGCCCCCCAGCAATTAATGTTAAAACTTTAAATATCTATTATTGCTATCTAATAAAAAATTATTTTAATTATTTGTTGCTACTTCATTTTTTCAAGGTTATGTATTTTAAAATTACAATGTCTTGATTCCTACATAAATTATGTCAGCTAAAGTTCCTTAGTAAATATTTTGTATTTAATTCAAATTTTGTTTTGTTTAATTGGATTTTAGATCTCTTAATATCAGATGAACATTTCTGGAAATACCAAAACAAAATTTATTAGTGAATCAATTGAAATATGGAACATCTAAGTCATTAAATACAAAGGAAATATATGATCTACATTATTTGAATTTTTAATGAATAGTTGTTATTTCTCTTTATACAATATGCTTTTGTAGCTTTGTTTGCATAGGGATGTTAAAAATTTGGAATATTTCCTGACTTGCTGAGATCCTTGCCTAACAAAATTTGGATTTCTTCACTGTGTTCAAAAGTTAAATCACCAATATTTTTCACCTAAAATTTTCTAAGAATAAGGAACCTCCATTTGATAGAAAAATGTTCTTCCGTTTTTTGCTATATAAATTCATTTAAATTTCAAGCGTTTATTGATGCATTTCAAAAATTTGTGAGACATTTTCAAAACAGAATTTTGCTGCAAATAAAGTTTTACACAAATGTTGCACTAAATGTTTTGCATATTTATGTGTCCACAAACTAAGTCAAATAGGTTCAATTAATATAACTAAGCTGCTTACTTAAAATACATAAATATTTTTTTCAATGTGATGAATTCAGAAATTTTAGGACTTTTTCTTCTTGCTAGTATGCAAAAATTTACTTTTGTTAATTCATGAGGATGTTGATGTAATTCAGTGCCCAAGAAGATGCTTTTATATCCGTTTTCAAAATGTTGAATTTGTTGATCCATGTACCATATTGATATTTATATTGATGAAATAGTCTATTTTCTAATCCTACTATTATTGTTAAGCATATATCCTTCAATCATTATGTGTACAATGGTACACATGTGCTTATTTACTGCACTGAGATCATAAAATTTATAATTTCTTTAATATTTTAATAATCTTACTCTTGTAATTCACCTAAAATGGTTCAGAAGCGGCGTTTGACAATAGGCCAAAGGTTTTCAAAACGATGGAGGCTTGCCAATGTGGGGACTATTCCAACAACTAGATACGCAATTGTGCAAAATGTTTCCTGGCACAATTTGACACATGTGGTGGGGTGTTATTCTGCTAGAAGATGCCATCCTCTGTTGGAAACCACTCTCATATTTGCTGCCTCACATGTATGTCAACAATGTCATTCAAATATTCCTCTGTAGTGAGTGTCCCTTCAATGGTATGCATTCTCCCACTGCTTCAAGCAGAAAAGTAAGTCCATACTATGAGAGAGCGGGTGCTTGAAGGTCTTCACATAGTGATCATCCATCATTGCATGACCATTCACAACACGGATATATTGTTGGCAATCATCCTGAATCATTACCTATTTTCACCACTCCAAACAACGTGAGAACATGGGTTAACCATCTGATCACAGTGTGTCATTGCCCAAGCCATACAATTTTGTTTTTGATTGCTGTCAACATGGGCCTTCTTTTGGGTTTTGCACGTGAAATTCGGTGTTCAGCAAATGCTTCTGAAATATTAGAAGACAGAAATCGCCGCTCACTCCCATTTCCTCTGCAGCGCACTTGCTGATGATCTCGGACTAGCAAGAGCCAATTGATGCATATGTCTATGATGGCCGATGACAGGTTGCTTCTCTTGATGGTCCTGGCGCCGATGAAATGATTAACATCAAGATTGCGACCCGATTTCAGTGTACATTTTTTCCGTATTTTGCTTCAACGTAAAAAATTGAAACCTGACGGCATTACAGCCGTTCACCTTCAATTTACACTAAATTGATTGTACAATCGATATTACGGGGCGCTAATGTATATATATAGTCAGAGAATACCAAGTTTGTGTAAAATCATTTATTGTGTCATTACACAATTGGATTTGTGTTGTAACACATAATATACAGTTGTTGTTGAGGTCTTACATTTGAACTGATATTAATAATTTTAAATTCTCTATATAATTATTAAATTTGATACTATTAAAATTTATCAAAGTTTTATTAAAATTTTACCAAAGTTTTACTAATTTTAATTGATATTTGATCAAAATTTTATAGAAAATCTATTAAATTACTTTGCAAAAACTTGCATAAAAAATTAAAAAATCAATAAAAAATTAATTTTTTTAAAAAAAATTTCCATTTCGATCAACATGGGTTATGCTTAAAGGAAACGAGCTTAATTCCTTTATATAACAACTTAGATTTACGGACACTTCAGCGGACTGATACGTGCTAAATTGCTAATATGCAAATAAGCTAAATGCCTATCCTTATCATTCACTATCAGTTCATTGTGCAAATCTTAAAGTCCTTAGAAATCGCAGTTGAGGTACGAAACACTGAAGACATTTTGATGTAGACACATTTCGTACAGAAAAACAGAAAATCCTTGTAAAATTGATTGATAGAGTGCAGACATTTGTTTGTAAAGCCCGTACATTACTGGCTAAATTGGAGCGACTTCTTACAACTAACAAATGTATAACTCAAGTCGCTTTGATGTTAAATTTGCATGTTCTACAGAGTAATTACACTGTCATCACGTACACTTTGCATTTCGCAAGTAGCTAGCAAGGTTATATGCCTCAGCATAAACTCGAACAATCAATCAGGTACATCGCTAGCCACAGGAAACCTGCACAAACTAGAATGAATCACGAAATTTGTAAAAGGAGTCTTAAATTAATATGGATTTTGCAATATACAACCATTATCATTAATACAAAGTAATATGAGCTTATTAAATTTATTCTAAGTGCATGAAAATTTAAACATCATTAAATTTTAGTGTAGTACATTGTAAATATTATTCCCACAAATTTTGTATTCTGATGATGATTTTCGAATCGAAACCGGTAAACATTAAATTGAGCACAATATTATACACATATATATATATATATATATATATATATATATATATATATATTATTGCTTAAATGATGTGTGAGGATAAAAAAATCAATTTACAGTGAGATGAATACTTAATGTCAAAAAAGAAAACAACGTCTTTGGCCGTTAGATTTTTGCAGGAATTTAATGGCGACTATCAATTTCCTTATCAAAAAGGTTTCTCAAACTAAGGGAGTCAGAAAACTAAAGAATTTCACATGCACATTTAGAAAATTACAATTGAAAACAATATGTAAAATTATTGAAAAGCACTTGAAACAAATTTGGATGCACATTTAAGAAACAAGATGCTTCATGAAGTAACAGCACGTGACATATTAAATAAAGAATGCATTCAATAAAATGCCAGGAAACTATTCTAGGAAACCCTTAAATATAATTTATAAATTAAGAAATTAGGATTACATTCCAAAAAACCAATATGCTAAAAAGTAGATTAGTTTTATCAGACTGAAAAAAATATATTTGCAA
This sequence comes from Hofstenia miamia, assembly GCA_900660155.1. Lineage (NCBI taxonomy): Eukaryota > Metazoa > Xenacoelomorpha > Acoela > Hofsteniidae > Hofstenia > Hofstenia miamia. The sequence continues at coordinate 341,097 of CABFPE010000659.1, read as the reverse complement.
TGTTTATCCTTGCTTTGCAAATTTGATCAAGGTTAAAAATGAATATATCAAATTCATATTTGTTCTTGGAATGTATACAAATATTAAATTTGAAAAATCTAAGAAATTTCCTAAGCAATATGAATAGTTCTGCAGCATTAGTTCTGTTCCTGCTAAATTACATAGAACTACAAATAAATTTAGAACAACTTCCGTCAAATTATTTCTATGAATATGTTTGCTTAGCTAATATTGCAATAGGTTTTACAAAGAAATTTCATCTACTCATTTTAACAAAGTACTTGTTCCAATGCAAGCTGTAGTCATACAATAGGTGAAAATTTTATGATTGCATGCAATGAATCTGATTTTACCCTTTCCTAAAATTTTAACCATAACCTGCTTTTGAACACCATTTCCACCAGATATAGCATTTTGGAGGACTAGTTTGTAGAGCAATTCATTTCCAGAATATTCTGTAATTGCTGAATATTTAGGTTCTTTTCCAAAATTCACAATATTTTGGAGAAATATTAGATAAAGGTTTGGGCTAATTTATTTTATTTTCAGCATAGCCTTTGGCAAGGTCTCTATGCTGCTTATCATAAAAGTTTCAACTGTGTTTATAATATCCAGTGATTACCAAGTCCTAATATATAAAAAGCTATGACGTCACTCATTTTAGAATCTTCTCCAAAACAATTGTAGTATTTCTGTAAGGAGTAAACTTCAAAGATACCAAGGCACTTATGGCATATTATAACTTAGAGTTATTAGAGAGCCCTAACATAGTAACTATTTTAGATAAATGTCCACTCTGTCATCACTAATTTTCTTGAGAATTGACTCTGCCTATTGACTTTTTGATTAGAAAATTAAGCTCAGATTAATATTGTAAACCCTATTTACTAAACATGACACAGCTTGACCAATTGAGCAACACAATGGCAATTAATAACAGTTTAAAAATTTTTAAAGAAAAATATTTACTATAAATGGGTTATACTTGGACTCAGCAATGGTCGCTTTTATATGGCGAAATCAATGGAAGGATTGAAGATTTTTTATTCATTGCTTATCTATGTTGCATGTACTGCCCTGTCCATGGGCTACATAGAATTGCAGAAACAGTTCAAGGTGAATTTCCAGATATTGATGATTTTGTTGCAGACATAGAAAAAATATTTGCTAAATCCCCACTTCAAAAATCTGATTTTAAATGTGAATTTGGAATACCATTACTAACTGAACCCATTCTGCCATGTTTGTGGCAAACTTTTTCTATTTGGCAAAAACTATTACTAAGATGGAAAGACAGGGACTGGAATGTTTTGGGGCAATAAAGTTATTTGATGATTGCTTAAAAATTATTAAGCACATGCAGAATTTTACCCCCAAAATTAAACACAAAGCAATATCCATATGTGGCAAAACAAGGGATTAGCTGTCCTCCAAAGTTGAGCAATTTCTATCTAAAATATAAAGTTAATCCTTATGGTTAGCTAAGTAGCCTATATTGAATTTGCTACGATATGCAGTGGGACAAGGAAATGATAGCTAGCTAAGTGAGTACCTTGAGAAAAACCCTTAGTTGTACACCTAACTTAAGTGCAGCTCATGGTCAGGGGCAAACAACCTTGAATTGTTTCCATTTTGGATTCCAGACCACTACTGTAAATGAATTGCTTAGCTAGACATTCAGATAATAAATCAAACCATTAATAAATATCAAATAAAATAAAAAAATTTTGAAGAATTAATTTCATCACGTTCTAAATTGTTTTGCAAATATTTATACTATTGGTAAAACAAGTACCTGCCAATGTTTAAGATTTAAATTCATGTAGATTGTCTGTTTGTCTAATCTTAAAATTAATCAGGAGTGATTCATCTTCTGATTTTTGTCAAAATATTTTGTTGACCAGCATTTGCTCATACATCAAATTAAACCAAAAAACTTAGGTAATCATTTTAATTATCTATTATAATTTCTTTTGCTTTCCTTTTTGATCTTATTCTCCTTTCTCAGAAATCATCAGAATTATGAAGGATTATGCTACACTGTGATTGGCACCTTATTCACAAGCACTAAGCCATTTAATATTGGCAATGAATTTACTATAAACAATGGTTAATCTCCTTTTCAGCTCCTATGACACAACCTATGCAGCATTCTTTACTGACAATGCCATAAAACAATAGACAAAAGAGTCATTAAAGATTATGATTAGTGTTGATTCATAACAAAGTTTTAATTATTTTAGTTTATTGGTAACCAAGATTGATAGTTTGTAACTTAGATTATATTTGTAACATTGATTTCGTAAATTAAAGACTGAAAGAGCTTCAAATCAACAAATACAATTCCAAGAACCCTTTCTAAAACTAAATCTAAGTAACTAAGATTGCCCCAATTTATCAATTGAAGGGAATACAAGTTGATCACCCACAACCAAAGTTTATCACAGTGTTACTGACATTTGATAATCTTCTATCTTCTTACAAACAACTTAAAAGTCTACACACTATTCTAGTGCTTTGTGAATACATTATTAAAATATGTTCTGCATGTATTTGATCTGCTATGGACAGTAACTACCGCCTGTTTAGTAGTTTACATTATTAGCTTTTTCACACAGGCATCTATTTGTGCACTTATGAACTTCAAAATATAATAATATAATTCATTCAAATATTTTGTTACTTATGCTTTCAAGGTGTAAGAATCAATCTAGTTTGTCAGAATACTACAAAATATCATCACCTAGCATACAACAATATCTCAGAATAATGCAGAAAATTCTTAGCATAGTCTGTCCATGTTTTTCTAGAAAATCAATCTATGTCAATGTCACCAAGGTTCATTTTAAGAATTCAAATTAGGTAGACAATTTATTGTCATGGTGAAATAATATTTCGCCAAAATTTCATTGACTGTAAGCACAAATGGCATGCAAGAGGGAATGTTTAGTGGCATCATTGAATACCAAAATATTAATTTGACATTGTGCCATTTGTGAAATTCTGCCTATTTGCTAACCAAAGATAACACATCATGAGGAATTGATATCATATATCTAATAAAATTTAGAAGCTATATGTAAGCTATTCCTGAATGATGTCAAAATATCTAAATTATCATAAACTTGCTTGTACTGAAAAGTACATTATGTACCATTGTAGAGTGCTTTAAGAAAACTGGGGTATGTCAATTTTGAAGTGGCATGGATGAATGCCTAGGTGTAATATTTGACACCAGCACATTATTGCAAGGATAATTTTAGCAAGTGTAGAAATGCAACTAAATGAAACTTTAATTTGAATTCACTTCTGGAATTGAAATTGAATGTCAATTAAGACCTTCAAATGGTATCTAAACAATTTTGGCTTCTAGAGACAAGTTTTAGTTAAAATACTGGGTACTTTGAAGGAATCATTGCCTTACTAGACCCTCATGGGTTAGATCAACAATATTAATGACCATTGCATCATACTGGAAACATTGCATTCAGCAATTAATGCATTATTAATGTTAGACAGCATTTGTGCTAAGGTGGTTAAAAAATATTATAAAGGAGATTATTAAGCAGATATTTATGATGCAAGACCATCCTTATAAACAATGTGATTCTACATCAAAATTTTTGGTTACATCACCTAAAGTGGGCAGAGAGAATTGAAAAGATTACATTGCCTGATCAATGCTGAAAAGTATATAAAGGAGCTTGATGACTGACTTGGGCTGCAATAGTGGTAAAATTATGCAGGAGGATAATAAATTTCTTGAAAAGGGTTCTTCTAGGAGAAAAACACAATGCTGGATTTTGATGAAATATAGGTCATAAAATCAGATCCACCAAGTTAAATGTAAGTCAATGTATAACTGAACAATGAATATCACTTCCATTATTCTATCTAAGTTATTGACAAAATGTTATCCCAACATGTAATAGATTTGACAATGTGGATTATTTATTTTGTTTTTGAAAAAACTAGTAAACAGTTTTGATGACAAAGCATCTTTGTATAATTTACTACTAGAATTGAGTCTAAAACTGCATTCACTAATGCTCCAAAGTTCATTGTGATATAATTTTAAATAATACATTTTATTTTGCATATCTATGTTCTGATAAAAATTTGGTTACAGTACCCTTAAATCCACAGAACTGCTTGATACACTATGGTCATGAGAAAACAGCCAAACACAATTGTGCTAATATTAAATTACAGTTAATGGCTGGAAGCCATGCTTTCCTTTTCAATCAAACCAGATTCTTAGGTAACATTTTATTATGAATTAACTGTTTTCATATTGGATCAATTAAAACACTTTGGAAGTATGCTTAGAAGTACAGTGCTTGCTATTCTTATGGGGCTTGTATTTTAGACCATTCTCCTGCAAAGTCAAGAAGTTGAGTTTTTTAAATTTTCCTAAGACAGCAATTTTGCCAAATTTTCAGGGTGATTCCTGTTCCACAATAACTAGTCTTTAGTCAAAGACCTATTCCCAGTACAAGTATTTCAAGTGCTCAATATTAATCCTACATGTTAAGTTAGTCTGTAAGTATAAACCCACAAATTTGCTTAAAATTCACATTTATCAAGGCCCAAAAAGTTCAAGGCCTATTATGTAAGTGCTTATCCAAACGCATTGCTTGTGTAAGACAGAAATGGACGTGGATTGTACTGTGCATGGCCAGACCAAGAATAGGATGAGTTAATGGAAAATTTGGTTTGAATAGCAAGCCTATAACTTATTATTACAACAGAGTGAAAGTCAAAATAAACTGTGAAGGCATTATAATTTTTATATCATTATTTTAAATAATATTATACAAGTATCAATTGCTCTTCTAAAACTCAATTTTAGTTTTTCAATTTCACTTTGCTGACACTATAGTAAGTTTTGAACATACCAAATTTTGGTCTAGCAAACTAAAAATTTAAGGAATTTCTATCTTGTAGTAGGCTTAATTACATCCATTTTCATGAGCCTAAATTTTCAATACATTTATGTCTGTAATCTAAGCACATTTAAATCTTTGCTAATATTAAAGTTGTCAAAATTTCTTCAACTTTTTTAAACTACAAAATATGTAATGAAATACAGGGTCTAGCATAAATTTCAGACACATTTAAAGGTTGAATAAAATCCATATAAAGTGAAGTAACAAAAAAGTGTTTATATTTTTGAAAACTACATAAAAAAAGTTTTGTTAAATTACTTTTTAAAAATAACATTTGTTAAATGAGACCTATTATTGTATATATATTATTGAAGATGTTCCTAAAAGTTTTCCACCAATCTGTGCGTCATTTCTTGTGGAATTGCAGTGACTTCTTGACAGATTGCATGTTTAAGTTGTTCAATAGATTGAGCACAATTAATGTAAACTTTTGATTTGAGGTATCCCTAGAGAAAATAGTCATAGGGATTCAAATCTGGTGAGTGGACAGGCCAGCCAATGTTGCCATGCAATGAGATCACATAACCATGTAACATCTCCCTCAAAAACTCCATTAACCTTTGAGAAGTGTGGGCAGCTGCCACATCCTGCTTAAACCAAACTCTGTTCATATTGTGGAAATTTATCAATTTTGGTCTGACAGATGTTTCCAGCATCTCACAATATCAATCAGAGTTCACAATGACTGTAACATTGTTTATTTAAATTAATAAGAACCCCAAATGCTGAATTCTGCAATCACACACTATGCTGTCATCTAAGGTGAATGCAATGGGCATTGATGCAATTCATTTCAATTCTGATCCAGTGGTTCTAAGGTTCTCAGTCCATTGTAAAAAGAATTTATATGTGGTAATACAACATTCATGTTAAGATTGAAGTGTACTCTGAACATGCATCTTGTTGCAGTTACAGATTCTTTCTTTATAAAGCTCTCCACAATGAAACTTTTGTGTTTAGCAGTCCAATCTATTTTAGTACAAATTAAAATAAAGCAAAGTACTGCATAGTAAATATTTATATAAAACAAAACTTTTTTATGTTGTTTTAGAAAATATATCCACTTTTTGGTTACTTCACTTAATATGGCTTTTTATTAAGTTTTAAAATGTGTCTGGAATTTATGTTGGACCCTGTATTTGGATTTCTTCTGAATAATTTTCAATTTTTCATCAAATTTAGATGATGTGTGAAATCTGAAGGTAATAAATATAATTGCATGTTAATCCAATAGTTTTCAAGCAAAATGTACAAGGATAACAAAAAATAATCAGTTTTTTAATAGGCTTGAAATTAACAAACATAATATAGGGATATGATTTCTAAATTTTGTAAATTTGGATATTTAATTCCCATACAGCATGTTCTTGGAGGAAATTCAGCTAACTAGAAATCATATCAATAACAACAATATAATACATCAGTCTATTTTTCTCCAACAATATACTGAAATACAAACTTTGACATATGATATTATGGTGAAAAAATATTTTCTCCATAAAAAATTTGAATCTATTTATTATTACCTCAATTTCAAAAATGAGCACTTCTTCAATATTGTCACACTTCATTTATCATTTGCAAATCTACTATTATTATGGTTACATATAATTGCAATATTTATTTTGAAATTTTTAAAAGTTAGGTGTTTCATACAAGTCAGGGATAACTAATATCTATTGGATGTTGTCATTCTGTCCTCTTCACATTTTAATATGTTTATCAATGACATTTGGATAAATCAAATTTGAGATGCTTTTGCATTGTTAGTGAGACCTCCTAAGTCAATTTTTAATCAATTGAAATCAGCCAATTATGAAAAAATCCAAAAATCTACTATAATAGGAGAGTGTCACATAGTAAGTTATATTCATTTGGTTGAACTTAAGCTCTTCCTTAATTGAAAAAATTTCAATTTTTTAGCTTTATTGAATTTTAAGTTAACAACTAAACTCAGCTTTCTATATTATTTTTATTTATTCCATTAGTTTTATATTGGATTTTATTTGATTGATTTTGTATACATATTTTCCTAACATAGTTTAGCTACATTTTTATGCTCATTCATAATAGATTTCAATAGATGAAAGTAAACTAGATGTTCACATAGTTTATATTCATGTTATTGAATGCTTTCTAAAAAAGTTATTGGTTATTGTTATTATGTGTTCAGGACTCTTATAGGTGTTGTGCTATTCATAATGACTGCATTAGAATTTGTTGCTATCACAAGGATACACATGGAGATATTTTAGCATATTTATTTATATTAATATCCTGTACTTTATGTATATACTAACAGAAGAAGCTACCTGTATTCCACAATCATGCTTTGAATTATAATTCACTGTTAGCTCAGCATTGTTATAAATGTAAATATGATAGGTACTAATAGTAGTTAATATTTATATGAAACCTCACTGAGATTTTCTCCATAATAATAAATTTGAATTTTGTAAAAAATTATAGTTCATTGATATGGGATTAAGTTAGTTATTAATCTTAGTCCTGAATGTGATTCTTATCAAGATTAAATTTTATAACTCCTTTAAATTATAGAAATTTCATAATCTTATTAATTTCAGACACATACAAATTGATAGTGAAAGCATCTCTATTATTATGGAAACTTAAAGGCATTCTTGTTAGCTTCATATAGGTAGAAAGGTGCAAACTTAAAGACCAAAAGATAAAAATGCAAGTAAAGAAAATTATTTAGAGCAATTTAAATTTGTAAATGATTTATTATGATCAAGTAATTTTATACAGGTTACAAAAAAGATTATGGCAAGAAATAGTTAAACTAAAGGTTATTTTTTAGCCTTTTGACAAAATTAGCCAGACAGAAATTTAAGTTTTTATTGATTGTCTGACTGGGGGAAAAATTAGCAATAATGACCTGTAAGTAATCTTAGCATTTTATTGTACACCAGTCAAATTTTAAACTTTGAAAATGAACCTGTATTGAAATTAGAATCAATAAACTTTTAGACAAGTTTAGTTGTTTATTAAATACATTAAACTAGTTTGGAACTATTATGAAATTAGACAGCTAAACTATTAAGTGGCAATGGTTGTAGTGAGATGAATGATGGATATTGACTGTGCCATAGAAGATCAATTGCTATTAAACACCAAACTGTTAAATTGTGAAGTTGGAATGCATAGCATGGAATGATCAATGAATATTGCAACCTTAGCTGAATATGAGCTTAGATCTAATTTATACATTGTTTAAATAATTATTTAATTATGAATCTGATGCCCTTTCATTCAATGGAAAGAAGCTTGTATCCTTGGTGAATGAAGAAGAAAAAATAGCTTGATGATAAACTTAGAATGTAATAATGTTAAATTGCTAAAGAGTTAACAAAGTCTATATTCAATTTATTTGTTATAAATTCATGCTGTAATAAATAGATAATGCAACTACACTAAAATTACAATGCAATGACTTTCTGTATTACTTGGTAATTGAGCTAAACACAAACATCTTAATGAGAGGAACATTACTGTGATTCATCCACTGTAGGAAACACTGCACTATGTCAGTGTGAGATTACATTGAAATGAATTAAATTATATTATTCAGTTTCTCTTATCTATGAAATATTAGTCATGTGGGTTTAGCAAGTCATGTTTTAATAATAATGCAGTAATTGCTAATAAAAATATATAACAGATAATTTTTCTCTAAGTACTCCATTTTGAATTCAAAACTAAGTAGTATAACACATACACTGCTCCAGATATTTTATAAGTGTCAATGTGGCATTTTATAAAGAAAATATTTATTTAGATTATTCTATAAAAAGGGCATTTCAGTTGATGATATAGTATCAGTGTGCATTGATCCTCATGAACATCCCTGGTATGTACTAAGGCAATCAGAAAAAGAAGAATCATTCAAATCTCGGTATATATCCTTTACTATGCATATATTTTCCCAGTTGAATGGTCTGATCTAGCCTACTAATGTTTAATGCATATATTATAGCTATCTTCCTTTATTAGACTATTGCAAGCTATGCTCAATAGGCATGATTAGAATGAGCAGTTAACTACATGTATGTAAACTATTCAACATAAATAATCCATGTCACAGTTTGTCATGGATTACTTCTAAGGATACCTAAACTTTAGCTCCATTATTTTGTTGAAATTATTGGCAAGAGTATTGATGATACTAAATATTTGATCCATGATAATCTTGCTGGTTTTAAGACTCCTGGTAGCCATTATTCCAATGACAATTAGCTGTTTGAATTTTGAGTTAGAATTCTTGAACATGAGGATTTTATACAAATCCTAATGATATTAATAGGAATGCATTGGTTTGGAGCATTGTATTGCTGTTCATAGAGTGTTCTAATATTTACTTTATATAAATGTAAAATTTACACATCTGTTTAAAAAAATATTTAATTAATAATAAATTGATTGGTTTTAATGTTTTTGTTCATATTGTGAATTTCACTTGGAGTACAATGAGCATTAATTATTCATCATAACTTCATTGTTAGATGGAAATAGTTGAGGAAACATATGCAATGTGCATTTGCAATTTATGATTTTTACATCATAGTTTCTAAATTAATGATTAATAAACAAGTCATTGCTAAGAATGAGGTGACATTAACAATAAAAATTGATGAAAATTGCAAATTAAAGAAATGCAGTTAAAAATGTAGAAAAACCAAGCAACACTTTTGTTTCATTTAACATAGTAGGTTAACCCACAGCAATTCACTAGAAAATAAAATTTATTACATTTTTAAGAAAATATCTGTAAAACTAACAAGAATATTACTGCAAAAAGCTGTAATACTCAAAACATGTGAAATGTTAGAGATTTATTTATAAAAATGTTCACCAAGTAGCTTAAATATTTTCAGTGTAGCTCTCCTTCTTCTAGCAATGTGAAATTCAATTATGCTGGCTGTGTATTGTACATTGTCAATTTCCTAATTCCCAATTTATACTTTTCATTAATAATAGTTACCACAAACTTAGAGCATTAGTAAAGTAAAATGATTTATTATTTTCCAGTACTGTTAAAATAGATTAAATGAAAATACTTCTTCTTCAACCAGTTTTCTCTTTGAATTTAAGTATAAAATATTGTAATCTTTTGCAAAAGAGCAAAACACTTATACTAAGTGCTCTTTATAAATCATCTGTACAGGATAATTGGGCATTTGGGGCAAACCATAAAACAAAGCAATTGTAGTTGAAATGGGTAAATAGCAGAAAGTCCCAATGTAACAGCTTGCAGTGAACTTTTTAATTCAATTGTTACTGCTTAATTGTAAAAATAAGCCAGTTGCACAATGAATTTCATGTCTTAGTAAGTTATGTTGAAATGCATTCTAATATCAGAGATTGAGAGGCTTTAAGATTGTGCAGTAAATATTGTATTTCAGAATATAGATATTATAAAAACTATATAGGAATTTTAAAATACCAAAATGTACATTAATTAGCCACTATTTTGCCATAGAACTTTAGTAATCAAAATTTCCTTTATCACATAACCAGTTTTTAATTTTTAGTAAACACTATTATAATTTTTCTAAAATAATCTTTGAAAATTTCAGCATAAAAATGCCCTTTTGCTTGATTACAGAGTTGTTTATGAAATATGTGCACTCAAATAACTGAAATAACTGGTTTCTCAATTCCCATTAATTTGAATACACGTTTTTTATGAACCAAGGCATAGCCAGAATTATTATTTATTATGAAAATTCATTATTCTATTTAGAATGACTGATATTATATTTATTATATCCAGTAGAGTAAATAATTCAATCTTATGAGTCCATACAAAATTGCTATCTAAAAATCCATATTTATTGCTTTGCTGTTAAGCCTACTTGATGACTTATTATATTGGCATACAATTTATTGCACTTTTTGTTTCCATTGATAAATTTTGGAAACATGTAAATTTTCTAACAGTAATAATATTAAATATTGTAAAATGTGGTTAACCAACTCATTGCTGCCAAATCCATCACTATTTGATTTTTATTATCTTAGACATTTTGTGTTCATCTATTTAGTGACTTAATGAATAATTGAGAACTCCACTGATTATTATTGTGTTAATAATTACATCCTTCTTTGTAACCCTCAACATGCCAAGTGTCTGAAGAAGACTGCTTAGCAGAAGTCAACGCAGCCATTGTCACTTACTTTTGGTGTTCAAGGACAGTGATGAAGTGGCATCTTCCATTTTAGCTAGCAAATCAAAGAAGAAGTAAGCTTTACAGACTTATGGTGTGATTTGGATCATTACAGTAAAATCAATCCTGATACACTTCACAAACTCAATAACCCTCATCTACTAGATTTTTGCTGAATATGATTGGAACTCTGTTACACTTTTTAAAGAGTTCTTTGGTACATAGATATTTTAATTTTCAAATGATATCATAAGTTCACATGTTTTGAAGCCATCCATAATTTTGAAATTGAGATTAATACAGGCAAAGACTCTTTTGGAGTGCTATTGATAAATAGGTACTTACATGAAATCTGCTATACTAGGAAAGAAAGGATTATGTGAAAATTGGAATCATTGCCAACAACAATAGAAGAATAACCTTTGAGCAACTACTGTGATTTCTATATTTGAAATATCAAGATTGCAAAGTCAAGAATGAAATTTTTTACGCCTATATCATACTCAATCTTGACGATCCCCCTAGAAATTTAGTTTTATTTATTACATATATGCATATGCACAATAGTTGAGTCTTAATAGTTGATTTTGAGGGTCTGAATCATTATATTTTAACATTTATTAGAATGATGGTATATTTGACTATAATGTGAAATATTTTATGCAATCACACAGGTTTAAGTAATTTTTCTCTTTTCTTTAATGACATATAATACAGTTTACTACACTTATTTGTTAATATGTATGTTTTTAGCAAAACATAACATGTTTCTACTAAAAATTCTTATCTACTTCTAACACAATTTTGTGCATCTGTTAAATATATTTCATTGAAAATGCAAAAGTAAGACTACTTTGACAAACTCTTCTAATTTCCATTTTTCTTAACTTAATTTTCTTTGTATGAAAATTGGAGTATTAGAAATACAGTTGCTTCAATTCCTGCAAATTTTAAATGATATCTTACCTTTACATCGTTCATATAAAACTGGACAAATTTTAAATGGTGATTTCTCTGTATACTACTTACCTCTATGCTAAATATATTTAATTTCAAGTGAATCATCTGCAAGCAATCAACAAAAAATAGATATTTTGAAAAAAGTGTTATTTCTGCTAAATGCCTTAGAAAATTCAGATTGTTTCTTACCAAATGTAATGTATATATATATATATATATTGTAGCATAATCGGTGGGGAAAAGGGAAACAGAAAAAAAGGGCACAAAGACTAACAATAAACTGTGATTTATTTATTCCCTTTTTGTAAACCAACCAATTATCCCTTTTGATTAAGTGTACATCTAATTTTTAGTGTAGTTACGACAAACTGTTTATCAGCAAGTTGTTTTGCCAAAACGCAATAGTGTGAAGTTTGCAATAGCTAATTAATAGTACCCAATAGTGAGGTTGCGTAATCAGCAGACGAAGGAAATGTAAACATCAAAAGACAGGTACTTGCTAGATGTTTAATTGTTGGTGTAAATTCTAATATAAATACCGTGTAATCAAACAAGTGGATGATGAATTAATTTTTACAGGATTTATCTTTTGTTTTATACTCAGGTTTGATTATTAATGCTAATGGAAAGATAAATCGTTTGAGCACATGAGTAGTTTTCAAGTGGTCCCGCATTCAGCTAACGGGCATTTGGAGCCGCCGCACTCTCAGCAATTCATCATGCGGTGCGTCTGGTAGCTTGGAATGAAAGTGTGCTCTTAGGTTAGTTGGAGGCTTAGGGATTTTTATCGTTTAGCAATCCATTCCTATAAATAACAAATTTTCAGCAAATAGCTGGAAAGCTACTCTTAAGTTAGCCATTTGTGTTAGATCCAAATTCTAACGGTATTATAATAAACCTTAGTATACATATGATGTACCTATAAGCCCCGATATTTATTACATGTGTGAAGTGATTACTAACTTAATGAACGTTTGTACTGACTTATCCACTGAACCATTGTTTCTGCTGACGGCATTGATTGTCCACATGTATTCAGTAGTATTGGTATGTATTTATTTAAATGTAGGGTCATTTATATGTAGGGATTATAATTATACCAAGCTAAAGCAGTCAGGTTGCGCACTTCTATCTTTTATTGCTCTTGCAACTCATAACAAGGGCAATGCACTAAACAAATTAGGAACGTCGCATCTCATCTTTTGCTGCAGGCGCCGCTTTGGGCCTCGACCCTGTGATCTAAAGAAGAATTAATTTGCTTGAGTTAATGACAGTTACTGAATACAATTAATTAAACGTGATCGCATTATGGTGAAATCATGCCCCGCATTCCTGAGACTATGCACTAAGCAACAGTATCGCCTTGTTTCCATGAATGTTTAGAGCATGGCACATATTCTACAATATATTTATATAATTATATATATACATATATATATATATATATATATATATTAAGTCATTATACTCTTCTTTTCAATATTCACTTTAAATGCTATGAAAAAAAAAACTGGTTTTGCTTCTGAAAATCATAATCCATAACAAATATGCGGGGAAATGAATATTTACAATTGACTACACTATTATAATATAAAATTACTCCATGCAACCTTGAATAAATTTAATGTTATCATGCTTTGTTGCTTATTTAGGAATTGATGTTTCTATGTTTGCTTGATGATTAAAGCTTCGCTTTATTTTAGGAAGTTGTGCTCTTAGTTGTATGTAAAAATATTTTCTTAAACTTGATGTTCATGCATAAACATTTCTGATGTTAGATGTCTGTTAACATGCTCCTTCATTCGTGTTATCAAATGTTGCTTTGCTTCCTTGATGTGTGGTTTTTTGCAATCATCACTTTTATAATTGTAGACAACAGAAGAAACTAAATTCTTTGAAATGGGAACTTTATTTCGAATATATCCTTACTTTTATAAGATTTGAATTTAAGAATGATCTTAGTCTATTTTAAATTTTTATTCATATTTGGTATTTTCATCTCTAAGCTTTAAATTTGGTTGTATGCATAAGAAAGCTTTAAATATACATTGATTGTGAGTTCATCCAGCTTTTCTATTTTATTTTCTTCATGGTTATAATTGCAAAATAAAGTGTTTGAATATTTTCCTATTAATTTTTGTGGATAACTATTATCATAAATTGTTATAAAAACTCTGTTGGAGGAATCTGTGATGTGTTGTAATTTATGCAATCAAAGCTATTAAGCATAGCTTTGATTGCATAAATTTTGTATTCTTTATTACAATTTGAATGGTAAGGAATGTATATTTCAGAATTTGTCTTTTTTATGTACCATGTACCAACTAGTTTGATTATTCTTAGTAAAATTGTGTATGAACACATCTAGAAAATTCAATTTGTATTTAATTGATTTGACAAGTGTTTGTTACTGATGATGAATTCAGAATCCAAACTGGTCTATATTTTTCATAGAGCTTAAATTGAATATATATATGTATATATATGTATATGTATGTATATATGTATATATATGGATATATATATATATATGTATATATATGGAAATATATATGTATATATATAAAATCAGGTAAATAATGTTAGTTAGAACCATTGTGAATTTAATATGCTAGCACTAAATACATGTTCACAGCTCAATAGAGATTTTACATTGAAATTGATCAAGTGGCATGTTCAAACTATGAGGCAACATCCCTGTCATCAGAAAATAATGTTTAGCTAAATTTAGCTGTGTTACTAATTTGAATGAAAATCACATCTTATCAGAAGTATGTAGCATATTACCAGTTTTTGTACTTGTGCAAATTTAGTCTTGCTACAACTAGCTTGATGCCACTAATTGAATAATAAGGGACAGTGTAATCATAATAGTTGGCATAGCATGATTTTAAATAACTCACAACATTCCACAGAACATTTGCCTAATGAGAATAACATTGATGCATGTGAATTTTCAGCCCAAGAATTGGATGTCCTTAAAGATATAGTGGCCAAGTATATTTAAAAGGCAATTTAAGCAAAGGCTGCAGTGAACAAAAAATATAAAAGTTCGTTCTGTGGCTTTCATTGAGTATTTTAACTCATACAATGTATTTATTCATTTTTACATGTTCTAAATTAGTATATTTAATAATTCTTGCTACAGATACCAAAGGTATATGTGCAAATGGCACTTGATGTAGTATCATGTGCCTATATATATATATATATATAATCCATGATAACTTTATTTATGTTTATTTAATTAAAAATAGAATAATCAATTTGAAATTGATTATGTAGAAATTTTTGCTTCTTTATTGTCTGAAGAAACTGCATAACTTGAACTATCTTCAACATTACACTAATTAAAGATAAAATTTGATTCCAGATTTGCTCTATATACTGTAATTATTTAGTATGTGTTCAGAATTCTATGTATTTATTGTGAAACACCTAAGATATCAATACAGGCAACCCCACCTAAGTCAGATCAACTCGGACCAATGAAAATAATCCGACTTACAAGAAATCCAAGAAGTAATTTTGGGGCACTTGGCTTGTAATTCGATTTAATACAGACAAATGTCTAATATTTTGACCAATATTATTATAATTTTTTAATGTTCTAACCAATTCTATTAACACTTAGGGTTATTTTAGTTAAAATTCAAAAGCTAAATCTTTCCCATGTTTTAGTGATATATATTAAAACGTTTTATAGGGTTACTATATTTACGAATTTTGCAATAATTTTTTATATTCCTTTATTTCACACATCACATAAATCAGGGAGTTGTCATTTTAACATAATCTAATTTTACTTGAAACATTTCCAGACAACTTATTTAGCCGGCATTGCACATAAACATATCTATGTTGACCTTTACATGAACTGTTTGTAGGTCAATACCATGGAGCTATATTTAGTAGCTCTATAGTCAATACCATGAGCTGCGCTGTAGTATTTCATTATTTTTACTATGCAACAGATAATATTTACGCAATGCTTGAATCACGTGCAAAACAATTTCCATCTGTCCAACTTGTGAATGAAATTTTCAATATTAACTTTGTAGTCTTTGCATAGATTTCAGTCCGATTTAGAATTTATCCTACTAAGAATTGTCCCACTTAATTTTTGTGTGTGTATATATTGGAGTTTGTCTGTTCTTTATTAACCCTTTCACTGCGTTTCATGAATTTTCAGAAATTCTCAAAAAAGGTCATTTTGACACAAAAAAATGAAAATTAATTGTTTCTTAAAAAACACTATTATACTGAATTACATTTTAATTACACCAGTTTTTGGACATTTTATTAGAAAAAAACAGGAGAGATGTGGACTGAAATCGAATTTCGCAGTCAGACATAAAGTTGGCCATGTGACTAAAGTCAAATTTCGCAGTGAAAGACTTAATAGAACGAGTTATGTGAAAATCTGCCTTAATCACATCCAATTTAGGCGGGGTTGCATGTATGTGTCTATTTTTAAAGATTAAGGCAGAAACCTGCAATCCATGTTTAGATGCTTTGGTGTTGTTTTGAAGAGTAATAGTGGCTGCAACAGTTGTTTATTGTTTGCAGATTGTGACACAGAAAAGCCTGCAAAATTAATTGTAAGCTACATGTTGGAAATTTTTTCAAGAAATTCATGTTTATTATTGAAATAAATTACTTTTGAGCTATGTTCAATTTATATTTATTTATTAAAGTGAGCAATTTTTTGTTAATTTCTATCATGGAGTGCCTGTCAAGCTAAAAAATGATTAAACATCAGTCTTAGTCATTTTGTTGGCATGTTGACTATAGCCTATACTAGGTCGTCAGCACAACATTTCTCATAATTTTTGAAAGGTGTAATAAACTTTACAACTTGAAGTTTTTTTGGTACAAAACAACATAATGCCTTTCTTATATATTTCTTGTGAATGCCATGCAAATTGCCACAACATGTACTTGATTTCAATAATAGTGAAACTGGACAATTTACCACCAAAATACATTTCAAGCATTGATGAAAGTCATAAAAGCAATACAATCAATATCATACTTTATACTTAAACCATTCAGTTATGCACAATGTTATAAACTTATGTGCCCAGTGCATTTGTTACTTTTTGTTGCAATCTTTCAGTAGATAAGGAAAGGGAAGTTGGTGTCCAACTACCTTTGGGAAAAAGTTTTTCATTTTTCATAAAATCTACATGTAGAATGCCAATTTGATATGTCATACCACCATTATTTGTTGTGAATGCTGATATGATATCTACTCAAATTTTGATCCCTCATATCTGCTCCTCTTTCATTTATATGATATTTTGCCATTACTTGAGGAGGATAAGAAGAATGATTCAACAAACTGCAGTTTTTATCAAAATTATTCATTCACTAGCCTAGTGTGGACTATAGTCTACTTTGAATAAATTCATGTATTGTGATAGATTGATCAAAAAATTAGCATTTCTGAGAGAAACCTTGGATACAATAACAGTATTACATTATGCAATAAGATGCCAATATATAACAACAGATGCTAACTAGGAATTTTGCAATAATCAAGACTTACCCCCACTTTGTGCACAGTTATCTCCAATGTAGATGCCTTTAATATTCAAAACAGCTGTCCACCAATACTATAAATTTTTTAAGCAAAATTAGCTGCAACATCTAAATATGTTATCAAAAAATATTAATTGTTATTCATATTGTAGACTATACTCCACTCTAGGTCATAAAAGGTTATTAACCTTCTTAACATAATGCATCAAGTCTGACCTAAATTTAAAAATTATGATAATTAATCAAAAGTCTGCATTTGATAAATAATCTTAATTTAAAGCTCTTACAATTATTGCATAATTACGTGTCCAGATTGCTTCTTTTATCCACTTAAAGCAATTCTGCTCTGAAGTCAATTAATTTTCACAAATATTTATGAAAATTTTGAAATACTAAATGATATATCATACAGCAATAGTAAAATATTTTCACATATAAGCTGATCAATATATATATATATATATATATGAATTTTTTATAAGTTTTTTTGGTGTTTTTAAGAATTGGAGGTTATCTACTAATGACTATTTATATATGCACAACTTCAATATTTATAACAATTAACAATAAATTTATAATTAGTTGTAAATATCAAAAATTTGGAAGCTCTGAATGTCATTTATCAAAGAATTGAACAGCATTTTTACATTTCCAATCATGTTTTCTGTTTTCAAACAACAAAAATAGTGCAGCAATTCACAACATCATTAATTTAGCCTAGATTTCAAAATGAAGACAATAAAGCTATAATTAATAGAACACAATAATCGTGGAATTGGCGAGAAATCAGCATACTTTGCTCCTATTCTATACTATTGGGGGTTTTGATTTGATGCATGGATGGACCAATGCAAAAAATAATTAACTAACTCCTGCTAGTAGGTGGGTACCATATCTTAATAAAAGTTAAAAGTAAACAGGAGATCATGTTAGGGAAGAGTGGCCACACTCAGCTGAACCAATACAGATAAACTTTTAGAAGACTTGTGAAAGATTAAGAAATAAGAAGTCCTAACTCTTGGGTGCAAATGGTGAACCTAAGTGCTAAGTAAAAAATCCTAAGCTCAGTGCATTTCTCATCTCATGCAATTTAGGCGAAAGCAATAATAACAATTTTCATTACAATTGACAAGCAGTACAAAAGCCCTAGTCATACACCTAACCTAGTTAAAGGGACATGCCAATCAACTCGTCCAGCTGCTGGGTGCCCTTTAATGATGCAGTTGAAAAGTTAGAAACACATTTTTAATAAATAATGAAGTCAAAAGAAAATAAAAGTAAAATGAATTTGCTGAGAATAAATCAAAAAGAAAATAAATGAACAATTCTCAAATATCTATACAAAAATTAAAGAGTATCAGTGAACAAATCATACTTTTGAAAATATAGGCAAACAACTGGCAGGTACTAAATTGGTTTTGGCTACAATTTTATGCATTTCAAATTTAGATCAAATTTAAACTAAAATATAAATAGCACTATTTCTCTTAGCCAAATTTCAATTGAAATAAATTTTTAAAATTAATATTGAAATTTTAATAACTGAAATAATGAGAAGTTCCATAAATGTCATTATGCCACATGCCCCCTCCCAAACTAGGATATAGATTTTAGTCCTCCAGTATAACTCTTTCAGTTTCTATCAGTGATTTGGCGTCTTCTACAAGAGCTATAGCATGTGGGTCACTCCATGAAAGAAGATCAGAGTACTTTATATTGCATGGTGCATAGCAAAGAGCTTCCACTTGAGTCCTGACACATTTCACAACATTATAGAATTTGGGATTTTCCATCTGATTAGAAATTAATTTTGAACTGCAAAGACTATTAAGTCTGATGCACAAGTTTCATCCTCTGTGATTTTTGTTGTTGGGTAAAAGAATTTTAAGAAACTAAGTGATTAGAGTGGTTTTTAATTTCATTGAAAAATATAGATATATTGCTTGAAATAATTTCTTCTGTCATCATTTCTGGGTCAGAAATATTAGCTCTCATCATTGTGATTATCTTGATTCTCTTAGAGATATTGTAATATTGGAGTGTCTCTTGTATTAAGTTAACCAGATAATATCACTAATGCCAGAGAATGGAAATAGAGTTGCCTAGATGATGACCCTGTTTAATGTCATAGGTATGGTGTTTTTATTTAATGTTGTTGTTACTAGGATCAAATTTGCATGGCTGAGAGTTGGCCCTCTTAATTGTTTAAATATTCTTTGTCTTCTGTGTTGGAATCATAAATGTTGTGATTGTTCATGGAATAACATTCTTGATTTGCAATTAAATGTATTGTTGTGGTGCAGTTGGCAATGTTATGCCCCATTTGCCCACATTTTACAGTAAATGTTGCTTAAGTTTATTGCCTTTGATGTTTTATTGGATGATTGTTCATGTTTTGTATTAGCATCATTAGATGTGGATTTAATTGGCAGGAAGTTTTGGTGTCTTAATGGTAATGGAAAACAAACTGTTGCCAAATTTTAATTGATTCAATGTTTTAGATAATTTATCAATTTGAAGCTTAGCCTTTATGGCTTTCTTGATAAATGTAGGTAGTTTGTCTTCAGGACTGCATTTTTGTTCAAATTGGCAGCAAATTAACAGTGACATAGCACATGTAATGCAATTAAATAAATCATGTGGTGAATTCTTTGCTGAAGTTCTGCTGAGTACATGCTTTTGGCCCACTCATTGTATGATTAAGTTTTGCTTGTAAGAGAAGAACCATTCCTTGAAAGTTGGAGAGGCTCTGTTGGCTTTTCCAGAGAATTTAGGTGGTGGCATTCTAATTTTTAGATTGTCATCAATTGCTAATAGTGGTAATTTCAAACAGAATATTTTCTTATTTTGCATAGGATTTTCTAGGTTTTGCAATTTGTAATTAATTAAATCTAGTTTGTGCTTAAATTGGTTAATTATTGGATTATTGAAATCTTGTTTAGGGGAATGATCCCTTTTTGATGAAATGCCTTCAATGGTGATCAGGATGGAATGTGAGAAAAGATTTCTAAAAATGGTAGGGGACTGGTGTACATGATGTTCTAAATTTTGTTCATTTGGATCAGACATTTTAGTGATCTTAGGAGTAGCTGCCTTTTGAAACAACTGTAAGCTAGTTAATTGTGATTTTATTTATTGCAGTTCTTTTTTATTGCTGCATTGTCAGGTGAGATTAGCTGTCTAGTGATTTGCATATTCTGCACATTGCATTTGTTGTCTTGCTTAAGTAATTTGGTATTAGACTGAAATAATTTAAATCTTTCTTGATTTGAGTCCTCAAGCACATTGTTCTTTGCTCTGTAAACCACTAAATATCTACTCTATTTCCCATTTTTATAAACCTGATTGTTAGCTTTGGAATCTAATAGAGGAAAATATGCAACAAAGCATTACAAATTTAAAGTGGCAGCCTATCTCCTCATCTCCTTTAGTTTTTTGCTATATTGTAAATATAACTGTGTTAAGGTCAGAATCATTTGATAGTTTGCTAACACAAACATTAGAAGAGTAAATGTATGAAGTTAATGCTGCACTTTATTATCCTTGACATAAAGCTTCTTATTCAGCAAATGACAAACATTTAGCATACAGCAAATGGTTAAGAATTTGGAAATTACTGCCCTTTAATTATCTCTAAGCTTAAAGGCATTTACTAATTCAGTAAATTTGCTTAGGTAATTGTTACTTCAGGATATGATATTAGTGTAGAATCACAGGGGAGCTCCAGCTACTCTAAGAGTACTGGGTAACTCAAGAGTTTAGATTGAAGGTTGCAAAGTCTACCATAGCAGAGAGTGACCCACATTCCAACAGAAAACACACATTGGTGGTTCACTGATTTTGCCTAACAAATACAGAAATTCCATTCCATAAAGAACTTCAGCAGCGACTTATTCACATGGCATCATGCTAAAGCCATATCTTTGAAGCCATTCTTACTCACTAAGGTGCTAATTGTGTGTCTCAAGTATTAATTTCTAGCCCAATAAACAATTTATCTCAGAATTCTCTTATCTCAGCTCATGTAAATAAACAATAAATAAAGGGCACATAATTACTGTGCATTCATGTTCACCAACATAGCATATTTGCAGTGTGCTAATTTATGTGCATGTACAAACAGATCAAATAAAAGTTGTTATTCCCTAGATGTAATTGTAACACAAAGTGACCACAATTTTGGCTGTCACTGTTAAGGAGCTATTTTTCACCCCAGACCCAGTGCAGTTTCCTCTTGAATTGTCACCAGATCTTAAGCAATAGTTATCATTACCAAATCTTTAACAAAGAATCTAAAAGGGGTTTAATTGATAATCAATTGAAAAAAGATTGAACACAGTAGAAGGAAGCCAAATGTATTGTGTGCTTCACTACAGTAAACTCAGATATTTATTACAAAATCTGTAACTTATTACCTGGCTATTGTTTACAGTTTCAAAACAAAATTTCCCTTGCAAAGTTAAAATGATCAATCACATGTAATTCAAATCAAGGGGGCAAATACTAACACTTTTGAATAACTAAACTAAAAAATGCAAATAATTGATTTTAAAGAAGTTGATACAGATAGGTAGCAGCAAATCATAAAATCAAGACGTCAAAAAGACATAACACCATTTTGAGAGTGCTGAAATAATAATAAAATCAAAAAGTAGGCCCTGAGTGACTATACATTAGCAGTCTGCACCTTCAAGAAGCAAAGATCAAAAGTTTTAAAATGACCTTTTTAAATGATCAGTCAAAATTAGTAACAAATAAAAATTCAAAACCTTTACATTAGGTATAAGTATGTATACATAAAGGCAATACATTTGTCTATTTAATAATATAAATATTACATGTTATAAATTAGCATAATAAATTATCTCATAACTCAAGGTTTTAAGATTATCAGTCATAAAGGATAAAACAATAATAACTTCAAATCATTGTCAATAAAGTTGAAAATATAATAGGTAAAATGTTTAATTATATTGTTTCCTATTCAGTACATTAAAAATTTGAGTAAATTATAATAACTACACTCCTTAAGTTAGTTATATTTAAAAATCATCAATTTGCATTTATAAATGATAATTTTCCAATATTTAATCAAAATTACAAATAGAAATGATCAATTCACATTTAGAAATGCATTTCAAACTCAGTATTTATAGCTTTGAGATCATTAATATTCAGTTAGAAACCATAGAAATTCAAAGCAACATTTGAAATTGGTCAAATATCATTTAGGAATTATCAATTTACATTCAGAATATGTTAATTCAGAAATTGTTAATTTATATTCAGAGGGAACAATTAACATTTCTCAATAGTACACTTACTTATTTCAGTGAAACAAAACCAGATATTATGGATTAATAAATAAGATATTACATTTACTGTATAAATACATCAAAAGAAGCATCAACCAACAAAATAATTAAATAAAAAACATTAAGCTTTGCAAATGTAAATTAGTCTTAATAGCCAACACACATGACTTGCAATTGAAAAGCAGCTGGCTAGAAAATTGTGCTGTGTTGAATAAACTTAACATATTGAGAAAAATAATTCAAAAATTGACCTTGCTACAATAAATAATATCAGTTATTATTAAAAACCATTGACATCTAAGCAAATTTTTAAAGTTCCATGTAGTTTTCTCAGAAATATATTTAATAAAAATGTTAAATACTAAATGGTGTAGAGTTATGCAAGTGTTACTGTAACTTGTGTTAAAGTGCAGTCTACAAAATAACAATGTAATAGTACAAAGTCAACTTAAATTGCTAGTGTGATAGAATGCAAAGGTAAGGGAATTCTTATCAGCCTCACTTAAGGTAGAAATGAGCAAACATAAAGGCACCTATTCTGACCAAGTGCAAATGGGGCAATGTATCACAATTTTATTTATAGATTTTATTTGTAAAACTTTAATTATCAATCATTGTAAAAATACAGGTCACAAAAAATGATACAGCAAAAATAGATGTAATTCATTTGCTTGGCTTTTGACTAAAATGAGCCAATACTGAAACTTAAATTTTATGAGAATTGTCAGCTCAATTAAAAATAGGGGTTAATAAGACCTGTAAGTGGTTTTAGTATTTTTTAGTATACCAGTACATAATTAATGAAAGAAACTTTATTGCAATAGAAATCAATATCAATAAACTTTCAGTTGAGTTTGTTCTCCTTTTTGAAATATGTCAATTTATCACAGTTTGCTAAATGAAAATGATTAGCTCAATTCTAAATTGGCAAAGTAATACTGATAATTGAATATTTGTAACTATACAAAATTATATTAACTAACTTTAAAATTTTATTTAATACTTACTTTAGTTAGATGATGTATGTCTCTATGATGATTATGCAAGCTAAGTCATTTGATAATGGACTGTTATACCAATGCAAATGGGGAAGAATCAGCAGAAGTAGTTGTAGATTCTCAACTTATTATGGTTTCAGTTTCAGGTGGTTCTCAGAGAAAAATTAATTCAGTGCTTCACAATGTTACTTACCCTTAAGTAGGCTATTCTAATTGAATTTGTGCATTTATTGACTTTGCTATGATGTTCAATAAATGGAATTTCTTAATCTGAGGACAATAGCTTGATATGAAAAATATAAATGAATATCCCTATATATAGATAACTACATGTACCTGAATATATTGGTAGCATTTATTTCAACATTCCTCATTCATCAGCAAGGCTATTCTCTAAACCATTAGCCCTCTATTATACATAATTGATTATATCTTTAATATAAACTCAACTGTATGTATGATTAATCATGATTTGTTTAGGTGACATGTTTCTGCACAATGATGTTGCTGACTCAAACAGCACTAGGCTGACATTGAGCAGGTAATAATGTAGCATAAGCAAATAAAATATAGAAAAATACAACCAAAAGATTAACATAGAAACAAAGAACAAAAAGAAAAGAAATGCTTTGCTATTTTTCATTTGATTTGCTAACAAACTGATTTATTAAATTAAACAAATATCTGCCACCAGCTATTTTTGACATAAATCAGTGGACAAAATTCTCCACACTTATTTTAGACAGAACTTCTATGGTTTAGAACAGAAATTGTATGGTGACAGGTACTTGTTTTCACTGTCAATATCTTTATAGATAATTAGTATAAATATTTACTGAGAAACTTAGTTGATGATGAAATATATTCTTTTGAATTACATTTATCTTTTATTCACTTCTGGTTTGATTTATTATTAAAATGGGAAGCTAAGCACTTCATGCAAAATAATGATCAGGAAACTATGGCAAGGATGACTATTGAGGTTTAAGTCCTTGATTGAGAAATGCATTTAAGTATAGGTATAGGGCTTTTCTAATTGTGCGTAGCTCACTATCATTTGAACTAAACTACATTTAATAACAAATTTGAGAAAGGCAAAGTAGGCAACACTATGATTACATATATTTTATTTTATATCCAATTTCTATTGACAATAATTGACTGATAATAGGGAATATGTGTTTTTTAATTATTACAATACATTGCTATTTTTTTCCCACAATGTGCTATATGTTTATGTACAATTTCATGCTTTTGCCTCTTGCAGGTTTATATTTTTTAAAAATGTCTTATGGGAAAACAAAAAATATTTTATCTGTGTTCTTTGAAAAAGTGAAAATGATTACATGTTATGTCAAAACATAAATATACCTATCCATGTTTTTGAAAAAAGTGAAAAGGAATATGTGTTAAGTCAAAACATAAATTATTCTAGCTGTGTTTTTTGAAAAAAACCAAAAAATGATTACATGCTATGCTAAAACATAAATTATTCTATCCATGTTTTTGAAAAAGCATGTTTTAAAAAATATTTTCAAATTGATATTTCCCTGCCATTTACTATTACATAGTCTATTTAGACTAAGATACATTTTGCCTGTGATATGTGCACATACACAAGCCCCTGAGCCCCAATCGTGAGATCTCATTTATGAACAAAATATGGAAATATGACAATAAAATTCTGTGTATACTGTAAGACATATTTTGGTAGTAGACCAGCACTCCATAATCATTTTGAAGATAAGCATTCCAATAAGATTTACCTGCCACCAGTTTTGAACAATAATAGTGATTATACCATTTGCAAGTTACCTATTAAATAATGTGAGCTCAGTTGATATATATATAAGGCTTTCAAAACATGGAACTTGATAAATGTTAATGTATGCACACTAAACAATCAATATCATACACCAGCATATATGACTTCATGCACACATCAACATACAGTTAATCTTTTGTGTATTGAAGAAGATGAGCAAATTCATTACCTTGCCATCACAAACCTTGATATGTGTTTGCAATTTCTTAAAAATAGAAGATGTGTTTTCTTTTGTCCAAGATATTTGTCTGGATTTATAACAAAAGAAAGTTCAGAGAAACATGAAAATAAATGCAATGGATCAGCAGAGCCCAACATTACATTTCCAGATCTATCTGACAAAATTAAGTTTAAGACATTTTCTTCTCAAAATTATGTCCCAGTTGTAGGAAGTTTGGCAATTTTAAGAAAAGTCTATACTGTACAACCTATCCTGTCAACCAGCTAGGCAGTACCTGAGGTCAAGCAAATCCTGTCTGGTGTCTGTGTGGCAAGTAGCTCCACAGAGAAATTGTTAACCTGTAAAATATTTTCCAGTGAAAGCAAGTTATATGAACTTAAACAAAAACACTGTGAAGAAATTATTTCACAGTAGCAGCAGAAAACAGTGATGGTAACAGCAATTCACTGTATATTTTGCAAGAATGTGTTTGTGCCTGGTGATCATAAGGTCGTAGACCATTGCCATATTAGTGGAAAAATTAGAGGTGTTGCACATAATAACATTTTAAAATGAATCCCACAAATGCACTGGTTTTCATGCATAATGGGAGCAAATATGATATGCACATTTTATTAAAAAGTTTGCAAATGAAAGACAGAGAGAGGGTGTCATGCATACCATGTACATTGGAGTTGTTTCTTTCATTAAGTTTGATGATGCCTGTAAACTGCTATAATTATAAAGATGGAATTTATAAACCAATCTACAAGGAGCTTTGATTTTTAGAAAGCTATTGATTCATAAGCAACAGTCAATCAAATCTTGTTAAAAATATCAGAGCTTATAAATTTTTAAATGATGGAATGGGCAAGTAGAAGGCAGAAGCATTTTCCCAAGGGAAGGGGATGCTTCCATATTCCTGGTTTGATAGTTTTGAAAAATTTAATGAATTGGGATTACCAGACTTGGAGAGGTGAGACAGATTGACCAGAAAAATTCCCATAACACAGGAGGAGCTGAATTTCAAATGTGAAAAGACCTGAGTTATCAGTGAATGTAAGACATTTAAACACTTCCATGACAACTATTTACTTTCTGAGACATTATTACTATTTGACATTATTAGTGAATTCCAGCTTCAGGGCATGGAGACATGATCTTGTCCCTGCCCACTTCTTCACATTATCCAAATTTATCTGGCATGCAATGTTAAGGAATACAGGAGTTTCACTTGATCCAATACATGATGAGATAGAATTTAATTTTATACAAGATGGAATTTGCAGGGGTATGTGTTCAAAATTCGCTGATAGATATTTTAGTGCAAATACCCCATTAGTAGAGGGATATAGCAAAAAAGATTCAAGTTTTGCTATCTTTACAGTTTGGAACAGTCTCTATAGTAGTATCATGACTTTGAGCTTGCCTGTAGGTCTGACATGGTCTTCATTAACTATCAAAGAAATACTGTCTACCCCACAAGAATTGCAAACTGGTGATTTCGTGCAAATTGATCTGGAATACCCCAAATATCTGCATGAAAACATTTTGATTTTCCATTGGCTCCACATAAAATAATTATAGAAAACAAGCATCTATCACCATACCACTTTGAAATAAAAAATAGATTGAAAATAACTTTAGCACCTACACTTAAACTTATGCAAACATTTTATAAAAAAAGAAAACTATATTGTACACTATGAAGTCTTGAAATTTTATGTCAAACACAGATTGAAAATCACAAAATTCCATAAAATGCTTGAATTTAGACAGGCACCAATTTTAAAGTTGTATATTGATTTAAGCTCTTAAAATTGCAAAACTGCAGGGAATGATTTTGAAAATGAATTCTACAAGTTAATAATGACCAGAGTTTTTGGCAAGTGTATGGAGAATTTGAGTAGACAGAAAAATATTAAGTTTGCACATGATTTGGAATCTTCAGAGAAGTTGATAATAAGCTGGAATTTAAATCATACAACATTGGCAGTGAGGATTTGATCTAAGTCATGCTAAGACAGAAAGAAATTGTATGGAATTGCCCCAACTATCTCAGAATGGCTATACTTGACCTGTCCACACTAATAATGTTTAGATTTCATTATGAAATTATGAAACTGTCATTTAAAAATAGAATAACACTGTTGTATTCTGATACAGATTCATAGCTATATAAAATTAAATCAGAAAAATTGTATACCAAACTACCTCTCCTCTTGCATCATTTTTTACTTCTCCAATTACTCTACAAGTTCTCCTTTATACAGCAATGTAAATAAAAAGGTGTACTTGAAAGTTAAAAACGAATTAGTCAGGGGTGTATTAGCACAGATAGTGGTGCACAAACCTAAACTCTATTCAATTCAACACTCAGATGATAGCCAAGAAATATTGGAGAAGGCCAGTGCAAAAGGTGTAACACATTCTGTAAAGAATATGATGAACTTTGGATTGTTCAAATCAATTCTGTTGGAGGTGGTTATCATCCAAAGACCAATGACTGGAATATGTTTGCATATGCCCTCAATCAGTGTGGAAACATCTAATAATATTGTGCTATCATGCTATGATAATAAGCAATATCTTGTAAATAGCATAGAAATGCTGCCATATGGACATAAAAATCAAAAAAATTCATTCCAAGCCCCACACTGATTGATGACAACACAGTCTCTTCAAGTGTAAAAGGCATCTGGTTAGGCATATGGAATTTATATTGTGCATGGATTAATAATTAATGCTTAGACTCTGATGAAATGTAAATATTTCCATGGGTTTCCCCATCCTGCCTGTGTACTTGTTTCAAGTTTCTGTGTATGGTAATATAATAGTTCTTAGTTTCATAATATTAAGTATTCCCATTTAGATATTGCCATTGTTTATCTGATGTTAGTTCACTCCCCTCTTCATGTCCACTTTGTTGTTATGTTCTCTCCACATATGTCATTTCACTATCATTATTACAATTAATGATTTGTTTATAAACCCATGATTGATTAATTGCCTGTTGCTCAATTGTTTGCTCACCAACTGAAAAACCACTTCCCATCAAATGCTCCTGTACATGTTTATATCTTGCAAAGAAGGCATAATCTAATTATTTGATTACTTATTTATACATGTTTAGCTTCTACACAATTCATTCCTCTAATGCTCTTTGTTTGTATTTTTTATCTTGCAAAGATGGTAAAAATCTATTTCATTGTTTACTTTATTTATATGTGTTTAGTTTAAATGCAGGATGAATTTATAATCTCTGATGAAAAACTGCTTCCTGATGACCTGTGCTTTGAGTTTTTTATCTTGCAAAAGATGGCATAATCTATTTAATTGATTGTTTATTAATGTGTGTTTAGTTGAAATGCAATATGAATTTATATTCTCTGTTGAAAACTTCCCCAATGCATGGTGTTAATTTCACAACACATTTCATGGGATGTAATTAACTTTTGATTTGATCAAATTCTCATGTCTTGTAAAAATTAACTTGCTAGCGATAAAATGATGAAATGTTATTAATTTACTATAATAATGTCGGCAATATATGAAAACACAGTGTCTAAATCTCAACTTAGATTAATCGCAGAATATACAAACAGATGGTGGATACATGATGAATGAGGAAATGTATGTCTACCAGATAATGTTGTTGAATGAAATCAGATGAACTAAAAATAGATGTAATTTGCTAGTTTAACTTACCATCATTATAAGTGAAATGTGTAGAATATATAAATATTTTTTATCTTATTTTAAAAATGTGGGTTTTACCACATTTGCTTAGAATTACTAGTTGTTTTTTGATTTCAGAAAATGATGAATTTGTTTTCTCATGTACATTAGACACTACATTTTTTTACTAGTGTCTATAAGATTCAAAAGCAATTTATTGCTACAAGAAAGAGATACAAAAAAACTATAAACTACAAAACTATAAAAAGCTATTTACAAATATGATAAATATATATAATATTAAAATGTGTGTGTGTGTGTGCATTTTATACAAATTTTCAAATGAATGTAGTGTATTATTGTTGCTAAGTAGGCATTGTCTATTAAAGAGGAATGTTCACAATTTCTTTCTGAACTTTTTGTAATTTTTTTTCAAATTTAATTTCTCTATTTAAGTTATTCCATAATTTAGTTACTTTGTGGTGAAAACTATGAAAATATTTATCTAAGCATAAAAATGTTTGAGAAAATTCATATATTTTAATATACTGATTTAAAAACAAAATTGCAGCTTGACCAAATGTGGATTTAAATAATATAGATAACATGTGCATTTGAATTTGATAATAAGGAGATAGTATTTTGTATTTTAATCAATAATCAGATGCATTGTCATTTTTGTGCAAAATTGAGTATTTTAAGGGACCAATTAAAAGTTTTAGACAGGAGGATGGGAATTAATATTTGTAAAGAGGAATGAGCAATATTGAAAGTGTGAAAGGCAGAGTACATTTATTAATTGTTTGTGGTACGTATTTGAAATATTTCTGAGATAGATAATGATACTTAACTCCAGAAGCCATTTTTTGAATTTTAGCCATGAAGAATTGTTCAAAATTTAAATCATTGTCAATTTCAACGCCTAAATAGTTAATAGATTTGCTTTGCTTTATTGGTACATTATATAATTTAAGTTCTATGTTTTTTGTGAGATTTCTGTTTGTCTTAGGGGAGAATATTATAAATTGTGTTTTTCAATATTTACTTTCAATTGATTATTTGAGAAATATTTTGTTAAATTTTCGATATCATATTGGAGATTTTTAGTTGCATTAAAGGCATTTATATCAGTACTTATAAGACATGTATCATCTGCATATTGATACATTTTACTGTTTTTTACCTGTTGAGTTATGTCATTAACATAGATTGCAAATAGAATAGGTCCGAGAACTGGGCCCTGTGGAACCCCATGGTCCGTTATAATTTATTTTGATTTTTAACCATTAAGTATAACTCTTTGCTGTTGATGTTTAAGGAAACATTTTATTGTTACATTATTTATCAAATCTCTTTTTGTTTAAGCAAAAAGTTTAATTTCAATGTTTAATTGTTAAATATTTTCCAGTTCTATTAGATAAAATTTGAATTGTTTAGAAGAAGCGAAAATAGAATTTTTTACAATGAAATAGCGTATTTTGAAAAACAAATTGTTATCTTTTGCATGTAATGTATACATTTTTGAAAAACCAAAATGAATTACATCGATTGTAAAGTTATAATAATCATTGGAAAATGTATGGAAGTTTTTACTGTAGATGAGACAGTAATAATAACAGACGTAAGTGTAGCCTGGGAGGGCGTTGTTGAAAACCTTATGTAGTTTTTTGCATGTAATATCAACCATTTAAATGTCACAAAATATTGAGTCAGTAATTACATCACTGCTAGATGATGTTGCAAACGCTTCCCCAATATCCATGGTTCAGAAGGAGTCAAAAGGTTAAATTTGGACCTCTTGTCTGTTTTATATACACTACTGACTTTTTTTTTGCGGTCTGCTTAAAATTAGATGGTTTTCAGACCTGAAGTATTGATTAATAGAAAGTTATGATGTCATAAAATCGCATATTTTTGCTTTTTGAAATAACTGAAATATTTGTGGTGTGTGTCATATTTTGATATAGTTTTATGAATTTAACAAAAAATCTTAAAAATTTATTCTAGTTTGTAACTGCTTTAAATCATTCAAACTAAAATTATATATATACATATAATATATATACAATATATATATATATACATATTTATTTATATATATAAATATATATATAATTATATACATTATATATATATATGTTCAATTTCAATTAATATAATTCATGGCCTAACCCCAGAGAAGTTTATCTGCTAGCTAATTCTTGACCTGACCTGACCTGACCCAACCCAGTGTCTGACGCATTTCTAAGACTGGCAACACGTATGTTTGCAACTGGAAAATATTAAAGGAACTATATACATTATTTCATGGATTTTGCAAGGCACACCTGTTGCATAATTGTACCATGCTTATTCAAGTAAAATATGTGAGGGTTGACAATCTAATATTTCAGTTATGGCAGCTATCATAAAATATCAAAGCTGTTCAAGTTTGATAGAGTTGAAATTCCACTAGATGTTGTTATTACTTCCGCCCTTCATCTTAGAAATGATATCTGTGAAATAAATGCCTATATCAAATCATGACTAAAAAAACTGTTTCACTAATGGACATTTAATCGGAAATCGGAATTGTATGCTAGATTACGAAAATGTCAACAACATCAGCAACAGTTGAGAAAAGAGTCTCTATATTGAGAAATCTTCTTGGCCTATGAAGGAAATCTTAACCGCAATATTATATGGAAATGTATGTGCTGTTATTAAAATTTATTGAAGCAATTGCTTTAAAAAGTTGACTTCTTATTATGTAAGAGATTTTGTATTTGTTTATACCTTTTTCTCAGTAATAGAAAAACATTTTATATTGCTTAAATCATTTGGAAAAATGGATGGTCATATTTAGGGCATATTTAACTAAATTCTTTTACATATTAGTCACAAAAATAAGGTCATATTTTTTATTTTTAAAATCAAATTTCTTGTTTCCCTACTAATAATATATTATCTGATATCCAGTAAATTATCCGGTATCCAACAGTAAAATTTATTCAGTTCACTATCCAGATCCCATCCCTACTAACTATTATCAATTGTGCCTTCTCTGCTGCTTATAATTATCAGATGGACTCTTTCTATGTTGGTGACCATAATCCTTTTGTCAATTACTTTTGATAAATTTCTTGTATATTCACTCTATTTCAGAAAGTTTATAATGAGCAGTTTGTTGACTTCCAGGTTCACCTGTTCTGTCTTCACTTGCATTTTCCATTTAGTCATTAACTTCTTTGTTTCCTCTAGTGTGAACTGGTCATCATATGAAACATGCACTGTGCTTCTGAAGTATAATTCCTCAATGTAACTGATGTTTGTTGAGGATAATCTCCCATGAATGTTATATGCAGTTCTTCATGTGGCCATAAAGTAAGGGAGCAACACTTCAATTCCTATGCATGTCATTCTATCTATTCTCTCTCTTGAACATGTTGATGATATAGAATAGCTGTGTGCTGACAATGCGGAGACTTCTGTTCATATCATTTTAATTGACTGCATTTCTCAAAATACTCTTGTAAGTGCACTTGTACTAGGTTTGTTCTCCATGTCAGAGCACTGCTCACGTCCTACAGCCCATCATCTTTAAGCATATGAATGGGGGCAGTTGTGAGTTTTGTTGTTGTTGTACTCCCAGCTTTAAGTTTTTGGGGCACATTCTTGTTGATTGTCAGCATAGCAGGACCTTGACGTTTATCCTGTATGACTTATCAATTCTCTGTTTCCCTATTGGTCTCAGAACATTTCCATTTGCCCTTCACGATTTGGTTTTGCTCTCATAGCTTCTTCTTCCATTGCTGAGGTTTCTTTTTATCCTCAATATCTGATGTGTTGAGTTTTGCAGTTCTATATCTCAACAGAACCTTGGTATATTCACCCAACACACTTTTCTTCGGAGGGTAGCTGTGCTGTCTTCTTTTGACTGTACTTGTTGGCCTCTCTTCATCTTCAATATTCCCAAACACATTTAATGCCTTTAAATCCCATACTGTTTGGTCATAACAAATATAAATTTCTAGCCTCTCTATGGGCATTACGTAAGTGAATGATTCAAATTCATTTATTTTTTGATATGCTTGCTCATCAAACTCTTCCTTGTCAACAAAAAATTTGATTCTCATTGTGTATTATCTCAAATTCCGCATTTTTATTTAATTAAGCTTGTTGTATGTCTTCTATTGCATGTTTCAGATGTTGAAAATGTAGTGTGCATCTGCTGTTAATTCTATATCAGTTGCTTGGTAGTGTTTTGGTTAATATGAATGACCTTGCCATAGTGGTCTCAGTTTCTTATGATTTACATCTTTCACTTTTTGCCCATGTATGATTTGCTATAGACTTTTTTATTGAAGTTCCATTCTTGTTTTACAGCTGATCTCTTCATGTTGAGGCACATTGTTTCATAAACTTCTGTCATCTGTTTTTTAGTATTTTTATTTATTAATCATCAATATCTTTGTAGTAGTTTGTATACTGCATTGACAGTTGTGTGGAAGCCTCTCCTCCAAACATTGCTCTGAATGTTGTTATTCCTGTAGTTGACTGTATTGAGGTGTTATAGAAATATTCTATCATCTCCATTCATTCTGTGAATTTGTTGATTAAGTTGCTGTGTTAAACGTCATATCCATTTGATGTATGACAAGATGTCCTTTTGCTTGTATGGATCTCACCAGATCCCTCTTGTAGTACTTAGGTATCACTATCATTACATTCTGTCATTCTGTGTAGTGCAATCGTTTGTCATTGATTTTAAATTTATGTCTTTTGAAGTAAGAGTTTGCTTCTTTTGGATGAGCATTTCTGGGTTATTTACTATTTTCATTATCTCAAATTGCACATTTTTATTTAATTCTACATGTTGTATGTTTCATATTGTGTGTTTCAGATTTTGAAAGTTTAGTGTGCATACATTGCTCTGCTTATATTGGTTGCTTAGTAAAGTTTTAGTTACTGAGAATGACCATTCACATGATGCTCTTAGTTCTTGACTTGATTTACATCATTTGCTTTTTTGACAATGTATGAATATACAAAATTGCCCACTTTGTGTGATTTGCTATAGACGTTTTTGTTTAAGTTCTCCTCTTGTCATATGGCTGATCACTTTATATTGAAGCAAATTGTTTCATGGATTTCTGGCATTTATTTTTCAGGATTTTGATGCCTCTCTTCTGAACATCACACTGAAGGGTGACACAAATGACACGGAGAACAAATCAGCCAATTTTTGTGTGAAAAATACATTCCTAAACTCATCAAATATATCACTCAGTAGCATCCAAAAAGAAGCCCTTCCTATGGTATTAATATGGGCTAGCCAAGTAGCATTAATGAAAGACATGCAAAATTTGAAGCTGAAGCAATGTTTCAAAATCAATTAATAAAAAAATCTTAAGAACAATTCAGAAATTTGAGCACTGAAAGAAGAAATATTGTTGACATCTAAATAATATGGTAAGAAATCTACAATACCAAAAATAATCAAATCAATGTTATCTGAATTAAATCAATTAGCTTGCAATAATGATCTTTATATTTGCAAATTTGATAATGTTAATGGCATTGTAACACTGAACAAATCAGAATATGTTGAGCAAATGAATCAAATCATCAATAATAATTTAACAGAATGCAAACGGAAAAGCACTCTTTCAGAAAAAATAGTAGTCACAATTTAGTTATTAGAAATATTATTTAGTGTGTTTATTTGTACAACATTTAATATTAATCAAGATTTATAAAAACAGGTTCAAAAATGATATGGCAACTAAAAGTCAATTCCTTGGCTTTTGACCAATATGAGCCAAAACAGAAATTTAAATTAATATTGATTGTCTGATTAGAGAAAATTAATTAAGAAAGACCTGTAAGTGATTTTTACTTTTGTACAGTATACCAGTCAATGTTATAATGAATTATGAAATTGTAGAAAAGGTCTATAACAATAAACTTTTACTCTTGTTCAGTCATTTGTAAACTTTATTTAATTAATGGGATTTTTTGCATAATGCAACTTAGCTAAATTTCTACATGGCCATGATGGTGGGGAAATTGCTGATCAAAGTAGATGATGCCTAATAAGATTGATCAATATATTTCTTACCTAATTAATTGTTAATAAGTTACTGCCTATTTTAAGGAAGTGTGATTATCAAAGCCTTAACTGAAGTGGATTTACTAGGCTAAATATTATATGGTAATAACTCAATTGATAAAGGGATTAGTTGATATTTACTAAATGTGTACTAATTCAAATGATTATATCTCCATCTGATCAAAGGAGAAACTTGTCTTTGCCAATATTTGAAGGAGAGAGATGCAGTTAAATGTTCAATAAATATTGCATTGTTGTAGCATAATCAGCATCAATCAGAATAAAAAGGTCATGATGAAAAGAAAAAGAAATGAAAGACAATTATTTATTTTGATTATGCTTTTATATCAATTATAATCTTTTGTAAAAATAAGTTATGTTACAGAAAAAGTGCTTGTTTGTGGAAAGAGGATCAACTGAAATGCTTAGCTAATTATTAACACCTTTTTTAAAGATTAATTAACGAGATAACAAGCACAGAAACAATATTCAATGAGAAATTAGGTAAATGTCACATTAGTTGTAAAGTATAGTATAAAAGCACTGTAAGAAGAGAAACAAGTTGATGAATTAAAACATTCAGATATCTCTTATTTCAAATCAGGTTTGCTTATTATATTAATGGAAAGCTAAAAGTTCAGGCACATGAGTAGTTATTCAGGGAATCCTACTGTTGCAATTTTCAGCCAGCTGAGAGGCATTCTCATTTCTACACTCTACATCAACTTTAACATCAGCTTTACCGCCTGCCCTGTCTAGTGAAAGTATGTATTTAGGTTAATATTAGACACAAGAGTTTTTCTTCATTTAGCTTACCTATCAATTGATTCAATTATAATAATCCCCCGCATTCTAAACAGCTGGATAGCTAACCTTAGGCTAACCCTTTCTATTTTCCATCCAAATTTATTGTCAGTAATAAATATATATTATATTTTCAGATGTTTATTTACGTGACAGTTGATTTATCACCACAGTAATTGCTCACATGTACTGAGGGCCATGTATCTATATATATATTTAGGGTTATATACATTTAGGAGCTATAACATGTGAAAGTGGCACAGTTGTGATCTTTCATTTTCACATAGGGCAAGCACCACTAGAATCACTTCCATTAAAACCACGTTCACTGAGCTAGTTCATCTGTGAGTCACAAACCATGGCATAGCATCAGTGATCATTGCAGGTAACCATCTCAATCTTGATTGCATGGCTCTGCTTCAGGTTCTAACCCTGATAACATCTACTTCTTCTAAAGATAACTTAATTATTACCTTCTAACACTATAATAAAGTTATTGTATGATACATAGTCTATTAATCAAGCAGTAAGAGATAGTTGGAATCAACTACTCAGTAGGACACCCTGTTTGTACTCTATGAAAACTGATAGCAAAAGCTATTTATTGTCAATCCTAAGCAGTGTGTCGATTCTACATTATAAATAACTTGTTAATTGGTAAACTAAAATTAATGGTTAAATTATTCTCTATTGATTTACACTGGAATTTTTATTACAAATAAATTAGTTCAATGTACAACGGGAGTAAATTCTTTGTGGCCAAATCCACAAGTTAACCACAGAATATACTGAGAGTTGCATGAGAGTGATTAATCTGCTAATAATACATTGGGTTGGCATAAGTTGTTAAATTAGCAGTGCATTACAGATATATTCAGTATTAATGTAGAATCACTGGGTGATTCTAGCAAGCAAGAGAACACGGTTAAGCTATTTCTTTATTTACAGATGCTTGGGTGTCTTATATACAATGCATATTTACAATATTTACAAACATGAAAACAACTAGTCAACACGAAAAGCGCGTGATCTGGCCAATAAATAACAACAACTACCAACTGATGTTACATGTAGAGACTAATACTGACAAATGGATTGCTGAAACAGATACTATAAATGATACTGGATTATAATGGAAATAGCAATGTCTATCATTGAGAGTACAGGATTTCAGAATTGGCTCAGTACCTCCAAGATTGTATGGATTAGCCAAAGTACATAAATGCTCAAAAGCATCCACCCTTTAGGCCAATATTGTCATCAATTAATAGTTAGAGAAAAATGTAGCAAAATTTTAAAACAACATGTTCCAAAGCAATACAACTTGCAAGATACATTTCATTTTTATGAATCACAAAGAGATAAAAGAAATATTTAGTAAGCTTTGATGTAAAGAGTCGTTTTACAAACATTCCTTTAAAAATGTCTACAAAGCAGATTCTAAGAACAATAAATGAATTGTGAATTTCAAAACATATGCTAGAGAAACTACTAGAGATGGCATGAATACGTCTTTCATGTTTAATAATGAAATTTTCCAACAAATTGACTGCATGCAATGTGTTCCCCATTAGGCCCATTTATGGCAAATTTTGTCATAGACATAACAGAAATTCTATAGCAAAAATTTTTGTTTTATAAACAGTATGTAGACGATATATTCGCCATTTTTAATCACAAAGAAGAAGGCCATCGTTTTGTGCAGAAAATTAATCTTGAAATTAAAAATATTAAATTTAGAATTGAAGAGGAAAAAAATAATTCAATCAACTTTTTAGATTTTTCAATTAAAAATTGTTATAGCAATTTTACATCAGAAGTATACTTTAAAAAAACAAATGTAGATATATATATATATATATATATATATATATATATATATATATATATATACCATTCACATTCTATTGTCCTTTAAAATTCTAGACCAATACAATAAAGTGTTTATGTGAAGGATTCATAAAAATATCATCAAGTTCTTTTCTACATTCAAAGAAAGTGGCTATCCAAATAAAATGTTGAGAGAAATAACATCTAAATGTTTAAATTCAAGTTATGAAATAGATCACAACAAGAGAAAGACAAACAATTGTAAAGATTAAATATACTGAAAGTTACCATACATTGAAGACAAACAATTTATTATTAAGAAAAAGATTTAAAAAAACAATGCAAGTTTAAAATCATCCAAAATTAGGCCCCATTTATACCAATTCAAATGGATAATATATATATATATATAAGAACAAAAATCGAATCCCAGATTACTTAGTTTCATTCATTGCTTAAAAATATACTTGTGATAGCTGTAACAAGCTATACATTGCTGAAACTAAGCGATATTTTGGTATTCACATTAAAAAACATCTTAATGGGCACCTTGAAGCAGAAATTTTTGAAATAGCCATAAAAACAACACACACTAAGATCTGTGAGGCTCTATTAATTAATCAGCATAACAAAGGAAACATCATGAATAAACAATATAAATTAGGAAAGAATGAGATTAAATTATTTTAATGCTTGCAATATCACTATATTATAAAGTGTAGTATATTGTAAACTCTTATTACCACAAAAATATTGTAAACTGACAATGACTATAATATAGTTGAAATATTTTTATTTATGTCAATTAAAAATTATATGAATCTTAGAAAATTAACTTCTAAATATATATATATATATATATATAATTATCAGTAATATATTATTATATTATTACTTTCTCAAAGCTTCATGCTGATATCCAAACTCAGCTTGAAGAACTTACCACATTTCTATCACTATTCCTAATCTTTTCTCTTTGTTTACCACTACTATGTCTGGCCTTCATGCTGTTATCACCTTGCTCATCTATAAGTAGAAGTCCCACAGTATCTTGATCTTCTCATTCTCTTACTCCCTGAGGCTTATGGTCAAACCACTTGTCTCCAGCTTCTAACCCATGCTGTCTGCTCAGGCTCCAATGTACTATTGTCATGCTTAAATTTATGCACATTCTGTACTAACTTCTAAAACCCTGATATCAGATGATCCAAAGTCTCCAGTCCTTGTTTACATAGCCTGCACTTATCACTTACTTCTACTTTTCTGTTTATATGCTTTTTCACCCAGTTTGTCCTAATTGCTTCCTCCTGTGATGCCATTATCAGTGCTTCTGTTTCTTTCTTTAGTTCTGCCCTCTTTAGCCACTTGTTGCTCTCTTCTCTGTCACAGTGTTCTGTATTCTTCCAGTTTCTCAATGCATCAAATTCTGCCTATATCTTGTTTGTATCTCTGCTTCGATTCTTCTCTGGTATGCTTTCTTTCCCCCAGCCTCTATTCTCATTTTCCTTAACTCCATAGTGACCCTCAGTAAGGACCCTTTAGATTGCTCTTCTACATATTCCTTTAGTCCTAGTGCTTCTGTTTACACAGCTTCCTCTACACTTAACAGTTTTCCCCTTCTTAATCTATTAAAATCTCCATTTAAATTGAAAACCCTCTTTGCTGCTTGTGCCTTCCTTGTCACCCTGTTTAGTTCCCTCAGGTTATTTTTGTTCCACATAACTATTCCGGCTGAGTATCTCAACACTGGTATTACACACATTTTAATTGCTTTTATGCTGTTCTGCCAACTCGGTGTTGACTTCTGTAGTACATTCTTTACTTCCTCTTGTATTCTTTTCCTCGTGATCTTTTCTATATTTCACTAGCACTCCTAAGTACTTGTAACTCTCCTTGACGTCCTTAACTTATCACACTGCTCATCCTCAAACATCTTCACCTATGCACTTACCTCTGGTCATTGTCACTGCTGCGCACTTTCCTAGCCCAGACTCTATACTTGCCCTCTCCAATGTTTTGACTTGCTTCTGCAGCATCTTCTTTGAGTTAGCATACATCTTCAGGCTGTCCATGTACTATAAGTGACTCACTGCTCTACCAATCTTCTTCTATGCCTTTTTCTTAGTTCTTTTGCGTTAGGGATTCAGCCGACTACAAACAGTAGTGGTGCTTAGCTGTCTCCTCCCGGTATGCCTTGCCTAAATCTCAACCTGTGCGTGTGTGTCTTAGTTTCTGTTGGAATTGGAAACATGCAAAGACTAAAAATAAATACATACTAATATTAGCTGAATACATGAGTAGTGTAAGAATGAATTTTATTGAATTAAGTAAAGGATGTGTTGTTGATATCAACAAGGATTTTCGGGTGACTTGAATTGATATCAGTGTGCAAATTTGATTTGATTTGAAGCAAAATTTTCATTTCTACAACAACTCTGCAGAATTCTCTGTGGATTTCTAATAAGGAATTGTCTCTCAACTAAAATTTTTATATTTTGAAATAATGAATTTTGCTTTGATATATTTCGCAAACAATTGAATTCGCATTACATCCTTTGAGATATTTACATTTAGATTGATACAATAGTATTTGTTTTAGATGGGATACATAAATAAGACAATTTTCAATTACATTAAATATGCTATGTTGCCGTGCAAAGAATCAGGTATTTCTCTTTTAAATTTATAGTTTTGTTTTTAATTAATAATTACCACAAACTTGGAAGCGAATTATGAGTATGTGTAATGAATTTGCTGATTTATAATTGAAAAATAAAATGAGAAATGAATTTTTGATTTAGTAAATGAGAATACTTTGGGTGCATTGAATACCATAGACACTATCACAGCTCGTCAAAACTAACTAAGAGACATTTTACCATCTATATTTCAATTTTTTAAATTGCTAACGAGCATATAATATTTTTAACATTCCCATCCCCTGAATAAACCATTGGACTGTTGTATATTATTAGTCAGCCTTTGGTATAATTTAGGAAAACTTATTCGTGTAACACAAATTGAAAGAATCTCTATTCCCTTTGCACAATAGTCTATTGATAATGTTTCTAATGACAATCCTTTTTTGAAAATAAAAAAAATTTTTAAAAAAATATCACAAATACTGTCATTACTGTGAATGACTGTTTTTCAATGAAAAAAGAGAATCAACACGCCTAAGCATGGAATCAATTAGTCTTTGAGAAGGTGTTAGTAAGGAGTCGTTACGGTGCTTTTCAAAGCTGCAGTCAACGCCTGTTTTGGCCACCATAGGAGAACTTGCACCTTGTGGGATCGCAAGTTGCTCATAGAAGACGTTTCCTCATGGAATGGAGCACTATCTTGAATAATACATATCAAATTATCTTCAACATTTCATTCACGTAATTAAGTTAGAAGCCGATGTTCCAGGACTTCTATGTACTTCTTGGCATTCATCCGCAAAACACCTCACCTCCAGTCTTCAGTTGACCAAATTAAGTGATCCTTAATCCATCGATGCTTGAATTTTTCCAGTTTTCACTATGACAATTGTGATCTTAATTGGCTGACAGGTTGATTGCATTTCGAACGTGAAAGTTAGACAGGTTTCACGGCCGGTATGTCTGCTGCATTTCTTTTTTTGACGGAATTTTCCTACGATGAACACGTTTCGCGTAAAACGGCCATCTATAACGGACACCATTTTGCCTAAAACTCTCATTAGTTTTGACCTGATTTACATATATATATATATATATATATATATATATATATATATATA
>CABFPE010000659.1:287899-298866 GCA_900660155.1 Hofstenia miamia | reverse complement strand
ATATATATATATATATATATATATATATATGTGTGTGTAAGCTGTTTTGTTTAGAAAATCATAAACAGCGATTTATAACGCAAATTTTAAACTATTGTACCTATATTTCTACTGAAACACAATTTTGACATTTTCTATATATCGATTATTTCATAACTTTAATCAGTTTTTCATTTTAAGTGAATTTAAATTGTGAAATTTTCAGTTTGTTTAGGTAGTTTATATTTGTATGATAGTTAAGTATATAAAACTAAGCCAGTAGCATTGCTAAACATTGTTGTTTACATTGTTGTAGCATTTGACCTCTCTTAGCATTAAATAAATAAGTGCGCAAATATATTTGTATTTAAATGTGTTTGCAACCCCTCGAATATTAGAAATTTCTTTATTTTTATGAAGTCTCTCAAATTGTAAAGTGTAGATCCTATAGATTACAGTTTCTTTATTACAAATAGCATCTGTTAATATAGTTAGTAAGTTCCATAAGAAACTGAAGTAAAATTACCATATCAAAAAGCAGAACATCTCAATTTATAGCAAATGTATGAGATATTCCAGAAAGTAATTTCAATGAATATTCTAATTGCAATACTAACCAAAATATTCCCCGTTTATAAAATTTTTTATATATTATAAAA
The DNA here is from genome assembly GCA_900660155.1 of Hofstenia miamia. Classification (NCBI taxonomy): domain Eukaryota; kingdom Metazoa; phylum Xenacoelomorpha; order Acoela; family Hofsteniidae; genus Hofstenia; species Hofstenia miamia. The sequence continues at coordinate 298,228 of CABFPE010000659.1, read as the reverse complement.
TTTTTATATATTATAAAATAATTTATATATTATAAAAATAATTTTTATATATTATAAAATTTTTTTATATATTATAAAATATTGGCCGGTAAGTTTATCGGCCTTTCCTTAAGTTTCGGCCGGCCGGCTCCACCTGTGATGCATATTTCACATTCACAAACATAAACAATGTTTGCTCAAAGCTAATTTCAAACTATTTATTTGTATAGTACAGTATAGCCACCAAGTCAATATATAATTGTATTATGTATTGCCTTGATAGCCACTCAAATACACTGTTTTGTTTTCAATTAAACATTGTTTTTACGTCATTTAATAATAGCAATTTCTATTACATAATCACACAAGCCAAGATCTTCCAAACATGGTCTACATTGCATGTTTGCCTAAATTTAGGAAATTTATAGAATTTTATTATTTTAAAAAAATTGTTAAAATTGATTCATTTTAAGTTGGCAACATTTCTCTGATTAAGACAGTTTTTAAATTTTATATCTTGTTCATTCTTTAAAATTATACTATAACTTCGTTTTTTGCTCTAAATGACGAAGTTAGTGACTTTAATGAGCGAATTACAACAACTATGACCTAACTGTTTTCAATTGCTTTCTCAGCATATTTAATATATGAAAGAGATTTGATGTCACCTTAATCATCTTGTTAACTAATAAGAATAATGGATAGAATTCCAAAGTTGTGCCCTGATTTAGAAATACTGGATTATTAGCAGCTTTTGTTGAGGTGTTTAATTATGCAAATGTAGTACACGTAGCATGAAATTCTATTCTATTCTATTCTATTAGTAGAATTTAGCAATGTACATAATATTTGCTAAGCTCCATATCAGAGTTGAAACTGGTCAGAATTTTGGCTGACCCGACTGAACCGGCCAAACTTTTCCTCAATCAGCTGTAAACTTTTTTTCCGGAATTTTAACAGATGCCCAGAATTTGATATTTGAGAATTGACGGGAAATTTTTTCAAAGTTTGTGAATGAAAACACTAAAGGTCAAAGGTTAATAATTAATAATAATAATAATAATAATAAGAGTCAAGCAAATTTATTGCTATAATAAACAAACAAACAAATACTACAAACTACTATACATGTATATTTACAAAATTAAAAATATAAACTCTTACTTAAAGGGCGTAAATTTCAAATGTCAAATGAAATCTGTGCATGCGCTTAATTTGTTTGATATTCCTAATAGTGATTGTTTGGATAACAAAATTTTTTTAATTTTTCTTCTAAAATGTTTATAATTTTGTTCCTTTTTTATTTCGAGATTTAAGTCATTCCATAATCTAGAAGCTTTAAATGAAAATGAATCTCGACGATTAATACTACTATGCAAATTGTGGTTTCTATCACTGGTTTTGATATAATTGCTATTACTATCAAGATTTTTTACTGCTTGTTTCAAATCATAGTATGATNGTGATATTTTGGAATATAAAACAACAATAGTTAAAGTTACCTAGCACAAAAGAGTTAAACATTTGTGATTGAAAGGACTGCCCTACGTTGCGCAAATGATATAAATATTTAATACCAGAAGCCATTTTCCCAAATTTTGATGAAAAAAATTCAGTAAAACGTAAATCTCTATCAATTACTACGCCAAGATAATTAATAGAATTGCTTTGCTTAATTTCATTATCTCCTACTTTAATTTTGATATTTAAATTTTTTGGTATTACTTTTGTGTGAAAATAATAAATTGTGTTTTATCAGGATTAAATTTTAACTTGTTTCTATTAAAATACCTAATAAGATTTTCAATATCTTTTGATAAATGCTTCTTTGCATCATATGGATTCTTTGCTTGTTTTATTATACATGTATCATCCGCATATTGATAGATTGTTCCGTTTTTTAAAGTATTCGATGTATCATTGACATACAGTGCGAATAAAATGGGCCCTAATACTGTTCCTTGAGGAACACCTAGATTAGTAGTAATATAATCAGAATAAGTGTTGTTAATTTTTACCCGTTGTCTTCGGTTACTTAAGAAATTCATAATAAGATTTTTAGTGCTTTTACTGAAACCTTGATTTTCTAATTTGCTTTCTAAAATATTAAAATTCATTGAATTAAAAGCTTTACTAAGATCCAATAAGGCAATAGATGTCNTGCGAATAAAATGGGCCCTAATACTGTTCCTTGAGGAACACCTAGATTAGTAGTAATATAATCAGAATAAGTGTTGTTAATTCATAATGTGATTATTAGCACTTTTACTGAAACCTTGATTTTCTAATTTGCTTTCTAAAATATTAAAATTCATTGAATTAAAAGCTTTACTAAGATCCAATAAGGCAATAGATGTCGACAAATTGTTATTCAGATTTGATTTAATTTTTTCTGTAATAGATAATATTGCATCGGTTGTACTACACTTAGGCCTAAATCCAAATCTGTTATCTGATAGAATACTATTGTCATTGAGAAAAGCGTAAATTTGCTTAGCTAAGAGCTTCTCAAAGATTTTAGCAAAGGGATGAGTAATACTGATAGGTCGATAATTGTTTTGGTTGGAAGGATCTCCTTTTTTATAAACAGGTGAGATATCTGAATTTTTTAAGATAATAATAGGGAAGTTATTTTCGATAATGCCTTGATTAGATGCTACAAGAAGATATTGTCCAAAAATGTCAAAATAGTTTTTAATTACCCAGTATGGCAATTGGCTAGAGCCAAACGATTTATTACTATCAAGATTTTTTACTGCTTGTTTCAAATCATAGTATGATATTAAGCTAAAAGTAAATTTAGAATTTACAATTTTCACAATTTTTATCTGTTGGCTATTGTTAGTTTCACGCTCAAAGTTAAATTTACCCATTTTTTCAAAAGTTTTGTTGAAAATAATTGCAATATCTTTCTTATTCTTATATATTTTATTATCGTACTTAATTTCTTCAACGTTCACAGATAAACCATAAACCTTTAGTTTTTCCAATCCTTTCATTCAAAAAATTCCATTTCTGGCTAGATTTATCCAGCTGTTTGAAGCATAATCTAGTCCTAGACTCAAAAGCGGATTTGTGGTATTTTCTTAGCGTTATCATCGTTCCTTCAATTAATCTTAATTTTGCAATCTCAAACAGCCAATTCTTGATGGCGACCGCTTAATTTAGTCGGAGTCACACGAATAATAATAATAATAATAATAATAATAATAATAATAATATTATAATAATAATCAGTGATTTCAAGTAGGCTGGCGTGTTACTTAGAACAGAACAGGTTGATACCAGAGGAGCAGAAGGGATGTAGGACAAAGAAAAGAGGATGCAAAGATCAGTTGTTAATAGACCAGGCAGTAGTGGAGAATTGTAGAAGAAGGAAGACAAACTTAGCAATGGCATGGATAGACTACAGGAAGGCGTATGACAGCATGTCGCATAGGTGGGTATTGAGGACGCCAGAGGCCAATGGATTTTCACGGAAATGGGTTGAGTTTCTAGGAAGAGAGATGGGAAAGTGGCAGACTGAGATAGACGGGCACAGGCTGAGGTTTAGGCGAGGCATATTCCAGGGAGACAGCTTAGCACCACTACTGTTTGTAGTTAGCTTAATCCCTATCACAGAAAAGTTAAAGGAGACAAGCATAGGGTATAAGATGGAGAAGAATGGTAGAGCAGTGAGTCACCTATGGTACCTGGACGACCGGAAGATGTATGCTAGTTCTAGGAAGATGTTGCAGAAGCAAGTGGAAACATTCGAGAAGGCAAGCAGAGATTCTGCGTTGGAAGTTGGATTAGGAAAGTGTGCGACCGTGACAATGACCAGAGGCAAGTGCATAGATGGAGATGGTTTGAGGACGAGCAGTGGGGATAAGATTGAGGAAGTCAAAGAGGGGTACAAGTACTTAGGTGTGATAGAGAAAGATAGAACAGATCATGAGGAAATGAAGATGAGGCTAAGAAAAGAGTACAAGAGGAGAGAAAGGAAAGTACTACAGAAGTCAGCATTAAATTGGCAGAATGGTATAAAAGCAATTAATACATGGGCGATACCAGCATTGAGATATTCGGCAAGAATAGTTAGGTGGAACAAGAATGAACTTAGGCAGCTAGACAGAGAGACAAGGAAGATAATAGCAGCAGAGAGAGCATTCAACTTAAATGGAGATGTAGATAGGCTGTACATGGCAAGGCCTAAGGGAGGGAAAGAACTACTAAGTGTAGAGGAAACTGTAGAAACAGAAGCACTAAGGCTAAAGGAATATGTAGAAAATCTACCTAAGGTGTCACTACTGGAGGTCACTAAGGAGTTAAGGAAGATAAGAGCTGACAGCAAAGGAAAGAAGGAATACCAGAGTAGGATGGAATCATAGAGACAAACAAGGTATAAGCAGAAGGCAATGCATGGAGAATACTGGAGGAACAAAGAAAAGTGTGACAGAGAATAGAGCAACAAGTGGTTAAAGAAAGCAGGAATTTAAAGGGAAACAGAAGCATTGATAATGGCAGCACAGGAGCAAGCAATAAGAACAAAATGGGTGAAGAAGCATATAGACAGAAGAGTGGAAGTAAGTGATAAGTGTAGGCTATGTGAGAAAGAGTGTGAGACAGTAGATCATCTGATAGCAGGATGTGAGAAGTTGGCTCAGAATGAGTATAAGTGCAAGCATGACAAGGTGGGACGAATGGTACACTGGAACTTGAGCAGGCAGCATGTGTTAGAAGCAGGAGACAAGTGGTATGCGCACAAGCCACATGGCGTCATAGAAAATGAGAAGATTAAGATGCTGTGGGAATTTAACATACAGATAAGCAAGGTGATAGAAGCACAGAGGCCAGACATAGTAGTGGTAGACAAAGAGAAAAGCTTGGGAACAGTGATAGACATAGCAGTACCAAAAGACAGAAATGTAGAAAGCAAGGAGAAAGAGAAGATAGACAAGTACAGAGAGTTGGCAGAGGAAATAGAAAGACTGTGGAAGTTAAAGAAGGTTGAAGTAGTCTCGGTAGTAGTAGGCGCACTAGGAGAAGTGACTAAGAAGCATAAGAGATACTTGGAGAAGTTGGGAGTAACAAAGTGGGGAGGAGCGGTAGCACAGAAGGCAGTATTGTTAGGTACAGCAAGAGTCCTGAGGAAAGCTCTCAGATTCCCTGGGAACTGGTGAGTTCCCCGAGCTGAGAGGAATACCAAGCTGTGCAAAGTAAGAAATAATAATAATAATAAAGAAAAGATTTATTTCCCCTATCACTTATGATAAAAAGGAAAAGGTTGCAAACTAAGCAGTAGGAAGTAATATTCAGGTTTTATAAGAAATCAGGTAATGTCAGATATTAACGTGCAAGTACAATAAACGTTTTCTGTTTTTTCGACGCACTGCAATATAAAGCCTGTATCCCATACCTATAAAAATAGTCCTTTGGTTTCTCCGTGCCCGCTATACTCGTAGCTAAATGTTATTTAACTGAAATTGCTTTATAAAACAAGAACACCTTGAACTGTACATGTACTATTAAATAGAAACATACTTAAACTATCATAAGCATCAAAGAAGTTTATATCAATAAAAAAAATTAAGTTTTTTGTTGAAATCACGGAGAAGTTTAATTTTACATCAATAAAGTAATAATTAACTGCTGTTTTCAGCAGATTAGTCAAAAGTTTCGTCAAACATTGAGAAAGCATACTTCAGACATCAAACAAACTCAGGTCCAAAATGTGTATGCTTAAAGCATAAAGCATTTCACACGCGAATGCAACAAATGCCAAATATTTCACTGAAGGTTATATGCTCCTGCAATGCCTCGAAACTAAAGACTCACAAATATTATAAATTTTAAAACCTATATACTTGTTGGACGACAACTTAATGTAGGAATTGTGTTTCATTATGGTATCTTTCAGTTCCGTCCTGAAAATATAATGCACCTGCAAGGGCGGTTTTTTCATTCAGGTTGAAATACCCGATATTGTCATAGAACTAATACAAGAAAAGAAGCACAAAGAAAAGTTGAATGCGTTACAGGAAACCTCGATTTACGTTCCATGGGAATATTTGCACAAGCTAAAAATAGGAAAAATCCATGCATTGATGTTAATCCTTTAAATTTTCCTATATACAGAAATGTGTCTCTAGTCTAGAAAGGTCAATTTCATGACTGTTGATCATTTATGTGTCTATTGGTATAAATGTGTATACCTTGGTAATTGTATATTTGTTCCGTTTAATGTGAGCTTTTACGCACCTTTTAAATCATGTTTTCGAAATTTCAGCGCATTGCTTCGTGACGTATATTTCGCCATATGTTAAAGCATATAAATTCAGGCTCTGGCCATAATTGATAACACATCAGAAAGTATGGAAATTATTAAATTGAGACTGCACTGCACTGCATGTATAACATTATAAAATAAATAAATTGCATTAATTCGTCTTCTGAGGTTAATTACATAAGCTTCTTACGTTACAAAATAATTTACATAAATACTGTATTATTATTAATGCAATTTCAGAAGATAATCTTGAGATGGAACTTTAAAATTGATGAAGACAATGAATTTTATGTGGTTTCGTGTAATTTTTTACTTGGTATGATTGTAATTTCTATTGTAAATGTACGTGACGGTTAGTGTTATACGAATAACATATACATAGATATATAGAATAGACCTATTCATGCAAAGCCTGTATGTCCGGCACGCGTCCGTAGAATAGAAACACCCCAGGTGACGCCTTAAAAGCACATGTGACTTATTTTCTTTCCTGCACATTATCCGATGAAGAGGATATTTATGGTTGGACATGATGTTTAGAGAGTTTTTGAAACAAGTTGTGAGGACATTATTGCATTCATATATAATACCTTCTTCTGGGGAGCCCAATGTGGAAGACACATACTTAAGTGCTCTTTTCAGTTTCTGTTTTTGTAAATTTTCTCATATGTTAAGATTAGAATGATATTCAAATTTACAAATTATTCAAATTATCCGTTACAGATTAAGTCTAGATATGTTTTCGATTCTCGCTTATTTCAAAACCACTTGACTTCAACAGCATTTTCTTTTAAAAAAGTACGAGCTCAGTATGTGTTGATGGCTAGTAAATCGAAAAATCCGTTACTTAGGCCTCTTGTATATACATGAAAATAAAACGAATCTGCAAAAATAAATTATAATATATCACTAATCCAAAATCAAATCATAAAACTTAAATTCAATGTAATGCAAGTATTAATATATTTATTACTAAAAATAATATGAAGATTTTAAACAATTTTGACGACTTTGTCGCTACATAAATTAAAAGAAAGCGGGACATGTGTGCAATTCTATTTTCGGATTTCATGTGCTTTTTTTAAATCCAAAGAACTTTAAAAATGATCACAGCAAATTTTGGCTTTATTGCTAAAAAGTAAGATCATAAAGATTTCCGACAATATGTGAAATATTGTCGGAAACCTTTATAATCTTACATTCATTCATTCATAATTTATTTTTGTACATTGAAACCAAAGGTTTAAAATGTACAAAGCTGTGTCATAAAAGAGTTTACAACAGATCATTCTTTGTAAGCTATAGGAGCGTCCCTTAGACACTGATGGTGGGCGAATTGTGATTTAGTTCGTCGGAGCCTCGTCATCTCCATTAAATTCCAGGCTCGGATTTCTTAAATCGTAAGGAATATCTTGTTGATTCTTTTTAGAAATAATAATACATTGCTTTCTCCGTAAAAAAGTGGTCTAATCCAAACGGTTGATTCCACGCTATCTTTATATTTATAACTACATTTGCCTAAATAAGAACGAAAGAGTGTAACAAAGAAATTTTATGCGAACAATTAATCTCCGGTCTCCTGCCCATAATTACAATAAAAACCTGTTATCTCAGGAATTTTGCAGTGAAATAATCACTGAGGGTTTCGGGCCTAAGCCAGGGAGGGACTATCAGTGCCGGTCGCGTACCCAGGGGGGGACATGGTGAAATGTCCCTCCCTGTCAGGTTTCCAAATTTAATTTTGACTGAATAAATCAAAAAATTTTTCGTAAAGAATTGAAAAATTTAAAATCTAGGATCGTGAAATGCATTTTTTAGGGTCTATTTTCTCAATATTTTCAAATCTTTTCGCGGGGCTTCGCTCCACATTAGGGAATAACAATGATGTCCCCCCCGTCAGAAAATCCTGGGTACGGCCCTGATCAGTGCTCACTACTATGCCAATTGACGAGCTTCACCCGGAATATCAAAAATCCTGACCCGATCCAATCGGCTTGCCAACCATATATGATGACATACCTAAACAACAGGTCTATGAATTTTTTTTAACTTTTTCAAATTCCGAACATCACTGCTGCTTTTGATAGGTCAGTTTGCAGTTACGATCTTCATAGTCCAATGCGCCTAGACAAGTATCGAAATCTAAAATCGAACTCAGATCGACGAATTTTATGCGACTAACTAATCTCGACCAAACCCGATGCCAAAACATGCCGATTTACAGCGCCCTAATTTATCTTAAAAAAATATTAATAATCCAGACATTAATATGTTAATTTGTATTTGAGATTTGCCTCCAAAAATCCTTTCTTGGAAAGAATTGTATCATTGAATGTATATAACCTAAGAATTTAATATTATTAATATTTTATAATATAATATTTCCGATTGTTGATGTAAATTTGGATTAAGCAAATAGTAAGAAAACATTTGTTGAAATGAGACAATGAATTGTGTCAACAATGCAACTAAACTTCTTAAATATTTGCATGTGAAATCATGTTTATGAACTCCATTGACCTACAATTATTAAAACTATATTTCCGAATTCAAATTAGCTATCAAACAAGCCTAGGAAAATTTAAATAACCCCTATTCTAGGTAGCTATACTTGTGAATTTCTAGATTACCCAAAACTATAAGAAAAATTTCATCTTAAAAAAATTTTCGATTTGAACATTTCAATGGTTAACAAAAACTGAGGCATTTATAATATAGACTAAACCATGCTTCAATATGAAAAAATTTAGTAGGCATAATGTATTGGTCAACATGTGCATATGTGCATAACAGCATTAGTCCATCAAAAATGCTAATTGAATTCTGTTTAACTTCCAATTGCATTTTTAGCCTTTATACAGTAAACGTATCATACACGGCTGTAGCTCTTCCTGTAAATGCATTTGACTATCATTAAATGTGTTAGTTGTCCTTTTTATCGTTTGGGGAACATGTCACATCATATATATTCAGTTACTAAAATTCTCTGCCTACTTACATCAACTTACATCACCACAAAGCAAGTGGAATTTTCATAAACGCTCTTTGCTTGTAGCAGATAAAATTTAGATCCTAGAAGTATTGCACCAGCCAACAATGCAGGGCTGGTTAAACTTGAAAAGAATGATGTTTTTGCCATTTGCAAAGTTTAAGTTTTCAAGTGAATTTTTTCTTGTGTTTCAACTAAAATTTATCATTTCCAAACATGTTATTCTACGAAGTTATTAAACGCTCTTCATACTATGAATTTCTAGGATCATTGAAGGAGATTCTAGAGAAAGTTTGTTTAAAGATATTAAAACTTTGTAACTTCTCAATGGTTAAGCATCGTGAAAATAAGGTTTTACACTTTTAGTCGTACACATGTGATTACTTTGGTAAAATATTTTTATCAGAGTTTATTATTTACTTTATAGATGTCTTCGTTTTTAGTTGTACAATTGTAATATGATTATGTGCATTTTGTACATATTGCAAACGTGCTTACGAATTTCTTTTGCTTAAACGAAAGAACTCTATGCACCTTAGAAATTTCTATCACCTGTTGTTCATAAATCTTCAATAGACTCTAGTAAAAAAATATAATACTTTATCACTGATCACGAATATGTTTGGGTGTTAGATAAACATTATGTTCTCTTAGAAAGTAAAGAATTCTGAATACTTTAAACTACTAATTGTATTACAATTCTCAATTGCTTAACTTCTTAAGCCACTGGTTTCACTATTTAAAATTTCTAAAGCATCTTTAAATTATATTGTACATGTACATGTCGTGTTACATGGACTCTTAGATTATTAGATTGTTTTTCATGCTGGATATGTTTCATTCAAGCATGCATTGTTGATGCATCAGATTTGCATAGAAAGATTTTTGGTTTTTAATAGATCCACTGTTGACTCATCTGAAACTAAATTTTTGTACTTGTATTTGTAAAATATATTTACTGTATATATTAGGCATATCAAAAAGTTTTTGTCAAAATATATATTTTAGGAACTACTACTTCAAAGATCTTCCTACCGAAAAAGGTTATTTTAAACTAGTTCAATATTTTTGTATTGTCATTATTCACATTCAT
>CABFPE010000659.1:276232-286701 GCA_900660155.1 Hofstenia miamia | reverse complement strand
GACACTCGAACCATGTTTACATAAAATATTTCTTGTTTTTACAATGAATATATGTATATATATATATATATATATATATATATATTCATTGTAAAAACAAGAAATATTTTATGTAAACATGGTTCGAGTGTCTCCACTCATCGTCAGTACAAAATACCTAAAATAATATGGTGGTAAATACAAATTTATTTAATAGATTCTTCTTAGTTTCTTTTATGAATATAGCTTCTGCAATTTTTGTATGCTTGGTTTTCATTAAAATAGTAAAGTTCTTCCTCTTAGGTGCATGTTCATGGCAATATATTTCTGATTGAAGATGACCTCGTACATGCTCTGAAATTCTGTATTCCTTTTGCATTCTCGTTTCCCCAATGTATGAACTTTCACATTCATCACACTTATAATTGTATACGCATGAGGAAACTAAAGAAGTTGGAATAGAGTCTTTGTTTATGAGAAAATGCGAAGTTTTCAAAGTTAGAAATATTGGCATAATCTTGACACTTAATTCTTGGTTACATTGTTGGATTTTTTTTAACATAGTTACAGAATTTGATGTAATATACGATAGTTTCCAAGTTATTCTGTTTTCTAATTGACCTTTTCTTGGTTCTGATTTATTACGAAATATTCTATCCATTTCAGATTGAATGATTTTTTTGTGGATATCCGTTTCTTAACAAGATGTGTGACAGTGCTTCAAATTCATTTATTAGATGTTCATATGATGAGCATGTAAGAAATGCTCGATTTAAGATGACTTTGATCGTATTTCTTTTATCTATCAACTCTTAATGTGATGCAAAAGGAATATAAAGTCCAGTATTTGTGGGTTTTTTATGCCATTTCGTTACAAATTCGTTTTCAGTTTTAATAATTTCAACATCTAGGAAACTTAATCTTTTATTTTGTTCCTTTTCAACTGTAANTTAAAAAATTTAACAGATCATTGGCAATCTTGTCATTTCCACCACACAAAATATATCGTCAACATAGCGAGTATACATAAATAATTTATCTTTGTTATTATAATCTTTAAGCTTCAACCATATCCATTGCAAAAAATGCCATTATTGGGCTTAATACAGAGCCCATTGCCATTCCATCAGTTTGACAATATGTTTGTTCATTGAGCATAAACAGAACATTTGTGCAAGATAATCTCAATAATTTGCACAAAGTGTTGATTGACATGGGATCTATCAGTTTTGCAATGTGATCAATTGTTTCTTCTACCGGGATATTCGTAAATAATGATTTTACATCAAAACTAAGAATGTAATTTTTCGATATTGGTTGTGACTTATTTATTTTCTTAATTTTTGCTAAAAATTAATCTGTGTTTGAAATGTTAAACTCTGATGGAATAAATGGTTTTAATAATTTGTCAAGATAACATGCTAAATTAGAAATTTTACTGTCACCCATGCTTTATGAATCTTGGCCAAACCATATAATCTTGCAGGTTGGGCGCCAATACTTCTAATGCTGTTATAAATGATTTTAGAAATATGCTTTAGTTTACACATATTCAACAACTTTTTATTAAAATTTTCTTCATTAGCTAAAAATGGATTTTTCTTGGTTCTTGCATTTAATTTTAGTAATTTAAACTTCTGTTGATCTTTTAAAATTCCGTTCAATTGATTAATATAGTAAGTTTTATCCATTTCCTTTGTCAAATTTACTAATATAAATGGATTTATCATTTGACAAAATTTTCATAAAATTTGTATTTACCACCATATTATTTTAGTTATTTGTACTGACGATGAGTGGAGACACTCGAAACATGTTTACATAAAATATTTCTTGTTTCTTACAATGAATAGTTTAAGCACACTTTGTACACAATATATATATATATATATATATAATATCCGTGATTTATACTATGTAAATTTTAAGTAGATACATGCAGCATGTAGTTGATGGTTTTTCCAAAATTTCACAGTAAAACTGTTTTTTCCTGATAATGGCATTACCTTGGTACTATTCTTCAGTTTATTTAGCGAAAGGTAATCACACAAAAATCAATTCAGCCACACAAAAATTTTAGGAATTTATAGTCATCAGTAAAAAAATGCATGCAGCGGGAAAAAATGCAAATTTTCGTAGCGTAAAATTTAGTAATGCTAAACCCATATATGCAAATTTGGGCAATGCATACTCCTTGTTCTATAATATTTAATCGATGCTTAAAAATTATTTCGAAATTTCTTCCTATATTAAAAAAGTTAGGCATTCCGCCCATGTGACTGCTTTGTGAAGACTTAATGGGGCTTCTGGTGTTTAGCTATATATAATGGAACACTTCAAATTATCAAATAATATTCAACATATATTATTACAAAACTCTATCACTAGCATATTAAATTTTTAGGTTAGTGCAAGATGACCCGCCACTGAAATTTACCCTGAGCTTTGTTTCATCTAACATCGCTGGTATGATTGATAGATGAAATTTTAAAAAAGTTCAATTTTTTTTTAGTTTTATACTATCCTTGCAGCATCGATTGTCGAGTTGAAATGCACAATGCGGCCGAGGAACTTAAAAAATGTAACAGGAATCTAAAGGCAAGCATAATCGATTTATTCCTAATGAAAATTCAACATTTATAGCAATATTTGTTGCTTGATAAAATTTTCCATCCAAATATTTTTTGTATAATTCACACACAAAGCAATCTAGTGTTTGAGATAGATTTCTAGCAATTTATTAATACGAGAGTGTTAAACACAGAACATGAGCTTATGTTAGTAATAACCTAGAAAATTCATATTTTTCAGCGAATATTTAGTTGTTTTAACTATCAATATTTAGCGCTAATCAGATTATATAATGATTAACATGTAGTTATGTACCAGACTTGTCAACGAGCCGACATTTCTAAGCTCGGCTCAGCTCGTTTAAATTTTGTGTAAGTTCGGCTCAGCTCGGGTCGGCTCGGGTCAGATCGGCTTGCCACATAAAATCTTTGAATAAGGCTCCTTTAGCTCGGTATTTTTTTAAAAATATTGTGCTCAAAGAATTTTTTACATATCTCTTCCTATTATTTAATAAACATTTCTTAAATAAGATTATAGGAAAGGCATACTGACTGCAAAAAAATAAGAAAAATCTCCATAATCAAATTAACAAGCAGAACTATAAACTTGCTTTGCCGAAAATGGCTTGTTTTGGGCTCGTTGTATATCAAAATATTGTGTTCCAAAATTGCAAGCATTGTCAGATAACCAATGATACATTAATGCGATCAGTGACCAATAATTGTCATTCACTTGCCAACCATAACTAACAAAACAAAAAGTTTTAAAAATCTTAAAATTACACAATTTTACAAAAAAAATATTAAATTATTGTATATAATATATGCATTGTTTTAAAGTTTGATTTTAATTTTCAAGAAGTTCTGTTTATCAATTTCTTGTAGACCGTTACTGGTGTGAGAATGGCCCATTAATTACAATGATTTATAATTATGCCAGATCAAATTCAATTTTTACAACAAATGAATTCATTAGTTGATAATGCAATCTAGCATGCCAGCTCTTGATGTTATGAGCACTGTTCAAAGAATTCAATTATATGCAGCAAGTTGTTCCATCTTAAAGATAATGTGGTATCCACACTTCCAACTGCGTCCTTAATTCAACAAAATTATGCCAAGCTGCAAATTTCAATTCATAATATATTATTGGCCGTTATTGGTGGACTGACCCATTAATTCCGCAGCGGTCATCTACCATTAATGGCAACTTCAGTGGGCAATTGTCGGACCGTTAATGGCATGCAATTTAGGTCATGTAGGCTAAGCCTACTAATTAATTAATTAATTTGTGCTGAGTCATTTTAATTACTGTGCACTTCTTTTTCAAAATCTTACATCACAAAGACGTTCATCACTATCAAAAAATTTTAACTGGGCAATTAGAACACTGTGGACTTTTGCGTTATCTCCCCCTCTTCAAGTTTTTGCAAAAATATGCTACAGCCTGAACCAAAACCTAACCCAAGCCATAACCCTAACGCCAAACCTATCTCCAACCATAACCATAGCCATCACCCGTTAGTGTTAAGTTTGAAGAAGGGGTTTGGGTTATGTCTATTATTATTATATATTGATAAACTAGCATATCTTTGCAATTATTTGAGTGGGGAAGAGATAACACAAAAGTATCTAACACTTAATTATGTTGAAATGCATGAGTCTACAATTAAGATAATAATTATATCAAAATTAATAATAGGAGTAAAACACTTGTCAACGAGTCGAGCTTCTAACGAGCCGAGCCGAGCTTGAGCACAGAATTTGATATACAACGAGCCCAAAACGAGCCTATTTTAGGCAAAGCAAGTTTATAGTTCTGCTTGTTAATTTGATTATGAAGATTTTTCTTATTTTTTGCAGTCAATATGCCTTTCCTATAATCTTATTTAAGAAATGTTTATTAAATAATAGGAAGTGCAATGTAAAAAAATTCTTTTAATACAATATTTTTAAAAAAATACCGAGCTAAAACGAGCCTTATTAAAGGATTTTATGTGGCGAGCCGAGCCGAACTTACACAAAATTTAAACGAGCCGAGCCGAGCATGGAAATGTCGGCTCGTTGACAAGTCTGATCAATAATAGTCAAGATGCATTTTTTTAGATGTTCAATTGCATGGAATGAATTAAGTATTGATATTAAAGGTGAGAAAAAATATGAACACTTCAAGAAAAAAATATAACAAATTTTAGTGAATAAACAAATATTATCGGGCATAGATAATAAACTCAAGGCATGGTAAAATTCTTTTTAAAACTGCAGTTTAACTTATAATGCATATGTAAATACATTTTTAGTATATTTGTTGTGTGTTAGTTTTTAGACTTTCAGTATAAATAAACTTTCTTTAACTCTTACTACTTTTATTAATGTTCTTAAAAAATAGCTTTTCAGACCTACACATATATTTAATATATAATAGCTGAATATGTCAGAAAATAGCTGAACTAGGTATTTAANGTTTTGGGCTCGTTGTATATCAAATTCTGTGCTCAAGCTCGGCTCGGCTCGTTAGAAGCTCGACTCGTTGACAAGTGTTTTACTCCTATTATTAATTTTGATATAATTATTATCTTAATTGTAGACTCATGCATTTCAACATAATTAAGTGTTAGATACTTTTGTGTTATCTCTTCCCCACTCAAATAATTGCAAAGATATGCTAGTTTATCAATATATAATAATAATAGACATAACCCAAACCCCTTCTTCAAACTTAACACTAACGGGTGATGGCTATGGTTATGGTTGGAGATAGGTTTGGCGTTAGGGTTATGGCTTGGGTTAGGTTTTGGTTCAGGCTGTAGCATATTTTTGCAAAAACTTGAAGAGGGGGAGATAACGCAAAAGTCCACAGTGTTCTAATTGCCCAGTTAAAATTTTTTGATAGTGATGAACGTCTTTGTGATGTAAGATTTTGAAAAAGAAGTGCACAGTAATTAAAATGACTCAGCACAAATTAATTAATTAATTAGTAGGCTTAGCCTACATGACCTAAATTGCATGCCATTAACGGTCCGACAATTGCCCACTGAAGTTGCCATTAATGGTAGATGACCGCTGCGGAATTAATGGGTCAGTCCACCAATAACGGCCAATAATATATTATGAATTGAAATTTGCAGCTTGGCATAATTTTGTTGAATTAAGGACGCAGTTGGAAGTGTGGATACCACATTATCTTTAAGATGGAACAACTTGCTGCATATAATTGAATTCTTTGAACAGTGCTCATAACATCAAGAGCTGGCATGCTAGATTGCATTATCAACTAATGAATTCATTTGTTGTAAAAATTGAATTTGATCTGGCATAATTATAAATCATTGTAATTAATGGGCCATTCTCACACCAGTAACGGTCTACAAGAAATTGATAAACAGAACTTCTTGAAAATTAAAATCAAACTTTAAAACAATGCATATATTATATACAATAATTTAATATTTTTTTTGTAAAATTGTGTAATTTTAAGATTTTTAAAACTTTTTGTTTTGTTAGTTATGGTTGGCAAGTGAATGACAATTATTGGTCACTGATCGCATTAATGTATCATTGGTTATCTGACAATGCTTGCGATCTTGGAACACAGTATTTGATATACAACGAGCCCAAAACAAGCCTATTTTCGGCAATGCAAGTTTATAGTTCTGCTTGTTAATTTGATTATGGAGTTTTTTCTTATTTTTTTGCAGTCAGTATGCCTTTCCTATAATCTTATTTAAGAAATGTTTATTAAATAATAGGAAGTGCAATGTAAAAAAATTCTTTTAATACAATATTTTTAAAAAAATACCGAGCTAAAACGAGCCTTATTAAAGGATTTTATGTGGCGAGCCGAGCCGAACTTACACAAAATTTAAACGAGCCGAGCCGAGCATGGAAATGTCGGCTCGTTGACAAGTCTGATCAATAATAGTCAAGATGCATTTTTTTAGATGTTCAATTGCATGGAATGAATTAAGTATTGATATTAAAGGTGAGAAAAAATATGAACACTTCAAGAAAAAAATATAACAAATTTTAGTGAATAAACAAATATTATCGGGCATAGATAATAAACTCAAGGCATGGTAAAATTCTTTTTAAAACTGCAGTTTAACTTATAATGCATATGTAAATACATTTTTAGTATATTTGTTGTGTGTTAGTTTTTAGACTTTCAGTATAAATAAACTTTCTTTAACTCTTACTACTTTTATTAATGTTCTTAAAAAATAGCTTTTCAGACCTACACATATATTTAATATATAATAGCTGAATATGTCAGAAAATAGCTGAACTAGGTATTTAAAGTAAGGCTAGAAATGATTAAATACAGGGTGCTTATTAATTAAAGCAAAAAGGGAAACTATCAATGAAATTGGACCAATCAACTGTATGCACTCAAATTTGTCAGAATGGACCTATTTATATGTATGCACTCAAATTTGTCAGAGTGCACGTATATATATGCAGAATCCAATTTACAGTCATAATTCATAATTATTATACGACTATTCATTTTAGACAGTATGCAATGGATACATACACATGCATAGAAATGGTTCGTCTGGACTATATAAACGATGAAAGATCTGTGTCTACAGATCAATGCATGGACTGCACAAGAATCTGTTTCCTCCATCAACAATAACTATACTCATAGCTAAGTTTGAAAAGACTGGTTCCATTCATAGACGGAGAGGGCAGGGCAGAAGCAGTTTTTGTGATGAGCATGCAGACGTTGTGGCAGAATCAGTGGAAAATTTTGGATCATCAGTGAGAAACATTTCTAGAGCAACAGGCATCACTTATTCCAGTGTTCTTAACATCATGCATCAGCGGTTGAACTTGAAGCCATTCCACTTACGTGTCAATCAAGCAATCACCGATTCCGACAAGGTTAGTCGACTCTGTTTTTCTCGATGGCTGTTGGATAATCAACAATGGATCCCGGACATCATTTGGAATGATGAAGCAAATTCTTCACTTGATGGAACACTAAACCGACACAATTGTGTGGGCCGAGGACAATCCTCTCATAAAGGTTACAATGTCACTGCACAGCCCTAAGGTCTGTGTTTGGATGGGTCTGTCTGCAAACTTTGTTTTCACCCCATTCTTCTTTGAGGAAAATGTGACTGAAAAAGGATATCTGAACATGCTGAAAAACCATGCTTTGCCACAAATTCAACAAAATGATCAGCTGGGCTCTTGCATATTCCAACAAGATGGTGCACGACCACACTTTGCGGTGGTAGTCTGGAATTTCTTAAAGGAAACATTTTAAGGGTCAGTGGCCGGCTCGTTCTCCTGACTTCACTCAACTTCTAGTTTTGGGGCACTCTAAAGGCCAGAGTTTACCATCTTTATAGACCAATAACATTGTTAGACTTGAAGACACGCATCATCAAAGAATGTGAAGAAGAGTGTGCAGAACTGTCAAATTTGGTCCATCGTTTACAACTCATCATGGAGGAAGAAAGAGAACTCATTGAGAATTTATTGTAGTTCACAATAAATTCCCATGTGTTATAGTTGTTGCGATTTATCATATATAAAAATATAATTTAAATTTTCATGTAGCATCATTGTACTTTTGTGCGTTAATTAATAATCACTCTGTACTAGAGAGATTATATCAACATTAATTTGCTACCTATGAAATAGATATTGTTCTCATTGCCATCTTACGTATGTCATTTGAATATTTCAATTTTTTTATCAATTTTTGCTCGAAGGTTTTTACAGTTTTAAACTTAAATACTTTTTGTATGTGTAATGCATAATCTTTGAAAAATTGAGATATAAACTGAAGTCTGTTTATTTAGGATTTACGGTTAAAATTTGAATTTTGACATTTTAGCAGTTGATAAAATTTTTTCTCTTTTTCTTATATAAATTTCAATTAGATTATCTTGTGTTATCACATTCATGATATAAGATAAGATAAGATAAGATATTCTATATTTAGAGACTTTTATTTACAATTTCAGAAACTGATAAATTCTCTAAATAGCGTCAATAATGTACAAAAATAATAAAGACATCAAGTATATACAAGAAAATCGTCATTTTAGGCTACGGATATTATAGTCTTGTAGTATTATCTAGCCTATCCAAGCTTTTCCACAGATGAATTTTTGCTTTAGAATTAATTCCTTAACACGTTGTCGAAAGTGTTTTACATTTTTAATACATTTAATCTCTTGGGCAAATTCATTCCATTGCCTTATTGCATTATTTATAAAAGAAATTCGCTTTATTTTAGATTTATGCTTGTTTACAGTAAATCTTTTTGTTTTTTCGTTGATCTTGTTGGAAAATTCTGGGATTTTTATGCAATTATAGGGTGGAAAAAATTTTACAATTTTATAAAATTTAGTGGCGGTGTTTATTTGAATTAACAGCTTAGGGCTTGGAATTGATTTATAGATATATTCTTTTAGAGCACTAGAATTTCGTTTACAAACATTAAATATATATATATATTTATATTATTATATTCATGACTTAAGTTAATGGTAAACGCAGATTTCTTAGAAGAGTTTCAGTCAGGTCAAAAAAAATATTATTAATTTTTACTTTATGAAATCAATCATTCAATGAGTTTTTGCAAAATTTAATGAACAAGGGGTTCAAATACTTTAAACAATTCGCCAGAAGCAAAATTTGTATCATTGGGATAAGATTTCCATTTTCCATGTAGAGGTATTTAGAAATCCCGATTTCAGTATTTGATTCAACAATTTGTTATAAAAATACCTGATGATGCGTCCAAATATTAACTTTGTTTAAAAGTTTCAATTCATGGGGTACTTAACAGACTTATCAACGAGCCGACATTTCCAAGCTCGGCTCGGCTCGTTTATATTTTGTGTAAGTTTTTTAAAAATATTGTGCTCAAAGAATTTTTTACATATCTCTTCCTATTATTTAATAAACATTTCTTAAATAAGATTATAGGAAAGGCATACTGACTGCAAAAAATAAGAAAAATCTCCATAATCAAATTAACCAGCGGAACTATAAACTTGCTTTGCCTAAAGTAGGCTCGTTTTGGGCTCATTGTACTGTGCTCGGATAGTCTCGGCTCGTTGATAAGTCTGCTCTAATCATGGACCGATTATTAAGACATAAATTTGTCTGGTACTTAAATAAATAATAATAAACTTTGCACAATCTTCCAGTTCATAAAGTTAATTCTATTTATCGACTATACGCTTATTTATGTCATATAAAAAATTCGAATAAAATGCTATATAATACTTTGGAACATGCAAAGTGAAAGCAGCTAATGATAGTCTAATATTAAAAAAATCTCATTTTTTAAGGTTTGTGAGTACTAATGCACTAATATATTTAATATTTACAATGCTGAACCCAAATATTTAGGTGTTTAATTTGTCGCGTCCTACTCAGTTTCTATCTGCAAATTTTTGTGAGGTTTACTTTTACTTGCTCGCTTCATTAGATAATAATATCTTAGATTGAAGATTACTACTGGCCTAATCACTTGGCGCCAATTTTGAATGTGCTTCTATCCTTAATAAAGGATATTAATAAGTGGATTTCTAATGCATTAAATACAGCAGTAATTCATACTCATGTATGTTGAAAATTATTTTTTGGATAATATTTTAAATTATGTATTTATATACACATAAATTTCAAGTATGTTATTATATATATATATATATATATATATATATATATATTGTGGTGGCAGGTACCTAAGTATCATTAGCGGCCAGTCGCTGTTTCCGTATTTGCTATGTCTGCTGGTGTAGTAAGAATAAATGATATAAACCATCGAAACAATTGTTAATAGAGAATTTGTTAATATTTATTCTAACGTTCGCGCACCTCCGTGCACTCTAATGATATCAATATATATATATATATATATAAGTGATTATACTGAGCTTCTTCATA